>JARSSU010033190.1:0-20358 GCA_029619165.1 Eurosta solidaginis
TCTCAAATTTATTATATGGTTTGTAATTAATGATATTATTATTTAACGGTGATGGATGCATCTTCAGTGTTTGTGCAGTGTGGTTGTAGAATCTCGGGGCCGTGCGAATGGAGGGATTGGTTGTGTATGCTGACATCGATCGCCGCACCGGTGTGTATTACTATGAGGCTTAGAACATATCTTACCATAGGATAACTCAAAGCCAACATAACACCCCGAACTCGGTTACCAGATGTTCCCTAATCAGGATATATAACTTTTATTGTGTGTAAGTATCCAAAAAACAAATTAAAACAACCTCACTATTTATGATATTGTGGGCTGAGGAGGGGTGGAGGGTGATGGATACTAAGTGACCCTGATTCCTTAATGACCCCTACACCTTGCATACGCATAAAAACCGAAGGTCTTGCGATAACTGGTGCATGACGTAAGAAGTAAAACAAGAGCATCCTGCGCGTCCGTCTCAAAGCGCCGGGCTTCCCTTAACTTCGCCCGTGTGCTTAGCTATGCCGACGGACGCCTCCCCAAATCGGAAGCCCGGGTACCTGGGTAGATTATCCCGTAAGCTATTTGAATTGGTAATTTTACCTCCCTAATCCCGCATTTGTTTCGTACTTCTCAGATCTCACCTATCCTCTAATCTGGGTGGGACAAAAACGCAACAGGTGTCACGGATGAAGAGCCTGAACGCGCTTAACAGGAAGGACTGATGAAAGCCGATCGAACGGCCACCTACCCGAGAATTTCCCATCCATCGACCGCCGTCCTCACGTCCCTAGTCGCGGAGCACATGACAGCCCCAACCAGACGGCGCACAAGCCGTGAAACGAGAAACCGCACCGCAAAGACCACAAAATCGGGGCCGCTCTCCCCAACTTAGCGCGCAAGACCACAGGTTCCTCGCAGCGGGGAGCCAACGACAATGGTGAGCCTCCATAGAAAGCAAAAAAGAATCGCAGGCATGCAAAAGCCGACACTCAGGGCATGAGGGGCGACCAACTGACTCACACGTGAGTAAGCGGCCCTCTGGCGCGAAACACGGTTTTTTTGCCCCCCACGCCCCACCCCCCTCGCACCCAACTACCAGGCTAGAAGACCGGTCGGGAGAGTCCAAACAGCATGGTCTTTCCCTGTTATTAGTCCAGGCGGATACCGAGGCGCTATTTCGCTTGCTCAGCAAGTTCCCTAACAGAGAAGTACCCAGCTGTCTGGCTTACGCTGCGCCCACTGCGGGTTCCAACCTATACAACATCGAAGCAGTCTGATACCACTCATAACAACGTACCTTCGTGTAGAGCTGGTAGCAATGCGTGAGGCATCAGGCGCGGCGCTGCCGGCGGCCGTCTTCTTCTCCCTAAAAAAATAACCACCTGCTTTTCTGGCAGCACATCATGGGGTAGCAAGTGGTCATGGGACAAACGCTAATGAACTCTAGTCCACTAGCCCCAAACGTCTTTGAGGACAAGGTGTCACCCAATGGATGAACATCCGTTTGCAAACCCTCCTGCCTAACACAGAATATATATAGGTTTGCGCACATCCGCTCAATTGGCAGCTCTATGCCTTGGGTGGGTGCCCTTTCCTAGATGTCTGGTCTCCCCGGCGACGGCTACCTCCCTCGACGTTTCATCGCGCCATGTTGCCCATAAGGTCGCAAAACCCAATCATACGGTACGCCAAATGCTTGCCCAAGGGCGCCCAGTCGCCAAGGCCACAAGCAGTCATTGCGTCCTGGCCTTTCCTAACAACCTAAGGCGTGAGTATCCACCGACCGTCGACTTACTATAGCTCCCTACGAGTGGCCGGCGTCATCCCCTTCATGCAGGCCTTCAGAATTCTGTCAGTTAAACTGTAATGAGACTAACTGGGAAGAAATTACAAGGAGATAGATCCTATTCATGAAAGCGGCACACATCCAGCATTGGCTGTGATTCACAAGTTAGTACTAAAGCTCACAAGCAGATCTGGCATACAATCATAGCTAACGCCCAATACTAAAGATCAAAAAAAAAAATGGGGGAGGAGCGGGAAAGAGGCAGAGGGAATTCCCAAAACAACAAAAACTAAAAAAGGGGAGTATAACGTCCACAGAAAGACCGCGAGAGCGAAATGGAGGCTGTCATACGTCAGTTTTTCCTACACCACTCTGTTGCAATATTGATATATTTGCATCCTGAGCATACACCGCAGGGCCTTATTCTTAGAACGTCAAGCTATCTGTCCGGTCAGGCGATGCAAAATCATAAGAAATCATCATCATCTACATCCGCTCTGTCCCCTGTTGCCGGCAGTGGATACCGCCCTAAATCGAGGCCTTACTCACTGTGCAACAATCGCATATCTTATGGCTGATTTCAATTGCCATCACGACTATGCATTCACTTGGGGCGGGCGTGACAGTAGGTGGGATTGTTGGCGGATCATAATTGAGAAGAAACACGTTCCTGTTACAATAAACGGAGACGCCACCCACACGTATGGTAGAACTGTCATTAGCTCGCCAGATATCTCATCGTGGCGGCAAAACTCGTAAACTGCTCAAATGGCAGCCGATGGTAACATTGGCATCCGACCCTCTGCCCATACTTATTTCGTTCGAGGCGTAAACCGCCCACTTTCGTCACCGCGAGAAACACGCACGTTCATAAACTTCAAAACAGGAAAGATGGGAATATAAAATAACCTGCAAACAGACAGCAGCTTTGGCTGCCCTCCGCTATCGCCGACTGATGCGCCGTCCTAGGGGACGTGCCCTTCCGTAAGGTTGTTTGTTGTAGAGTGCTTCGCCCCTCTACCAGACTCGACAATCGATCCAAAACTGTCATCAACTATCCTCTAACGGGGGAGTCCATAGGAAACTGCTGTTTGCAACAGGTATGTTGGGGCACCATAGGGACAACAGAAGGGTTGTCTACAGAGCTGTTGGTATCCCATAACATTACAATTAACGATTGGTTGTGTCTTGTGGACCACATTGCAAGCGGGGCATACATTTTTGTCTGTCGGGTTGACTTCTGGCTAGTAAAGAGTTTAACCTTTTACAGGTATCCCAGAACGAAGTTGAGCCAAAAGTGCTACGCCGTTTCCCTGGGAGTATGCGTTCCTCTGTCCGCAAGTTTTTGGATACTTTACTTTGAGTATGGGTTCACCGGGCAATTCCCAGCGGATAAAGCTCCGACGCCTCGTTTTGGGGTAGTTCACCAGGACCTGCCTTTGTGTTTTTCGCTCATACCGGCTGGTGTTCCAGATGTGCCGTATTTCTCAACCATGCTTACGTGTATGCTACCTTAAGCCCCTATCTGGCGGTGCTGGCCTCGTCCAATCCACATGTCTGTTGGATGCCCATGTTTCCTGGGTATTCAACAGGACTTGTTTGGTCAGCAAAAAAAAAAGAAAAAAGGAATCATCGTTTCTTTCCCTTGATGGAGGAGTATTCTCGCCTCATTATTAGATGGTATCTGGGGACATAAGAACAGCCCGTGGCAATTCTGAGATGCAGTATTTTGGCATGCCTGTAGCTTCTTCAGTGGGTAATTTATCTAGCTTGGCGACCATATGGTGAACGACCGCGTAGCACGTAATCGGCTGGCTAAGAATGGCTTTGTATGATCATGGACAGCGTTTCTTTATCTTTTCCTTCCCCCGGTGACTAGCACAAAAAAAAAAAGAAGGTATTTTGAGGATTTATGTATACACGCGCTCTGAATTCTCGGCAACAAACTATGCGGCTGCTGCATGCCTGCGATCCTTAATCAACTGATCCCAGAACCCAAAGATTTGGGGTGTAGGACGGTCGGTATCCCCCCCCTCCAGCGTAGTAGCTAATTCCACGACGTGGATGTTCTCGTAAAGATGGTCGACAGTTTGGGACGTTCCATGATGTTAATCATAAGGTCGCGGAAGATTTAGTCGGTGATAGTGCCAGGTTCCGCGTCGAGGCGAAACAACTGGAGAGGATGCAGAGGAGGTGTAGCCGTTTATTTTAAGTGCATGAGCTTATCTGTTGGGCCTGAGCCTGTGCATGGTACGGATAGTGATGCAAGCTCCGATTCATCGGCGTACGGAAACGATTGTGACTCCTTCCGGTGGTTGAAGGTTAGCTACAGATATGGTTAGACAATTAAACATATAAGAAGAGCATAAAAGATTGGGATAGACACCACCCTGATAGTGGCACCCCTTGTTTAATCTCTTGGCTATTTGAACAATGTTCGTACTTCTAAATATCACCTGTGCCTGCCGACCACCCAGACTCATTTGACCGGTCACTTTATAAAGACATGGGAAGGGTAGACTCGCATTCCAAGGTCTGCAGTAAACGAGCGCTACATGGTCTTGACCGTATCAAAGCTTTTGATAGGTCTAGCGCTACGAGTGACTGTTCTATGGTGGGGCGGTTTTGACAATTTAAACCCGCATATCTATCTAAGGTACATTCGCACTCTCGTGGCCTCACGGCACAATTTCACTCTGTCCCGCCGGTAGACGAATTCCGAAATCCGCCCCAACTTCCCGGCTGGAGGCGCCGACGAGCTTAGGCGAGGGCACGTGCTGACCTTATAAAAAGACAGCTTGATCCGGCGACCTCCGCAATAAGGGAAATAACCAACGCATCAGATTGCTTGTGGACGAACACAACCGCGAAATGGGTAAGAGCGACTCTAACGAGGTTGTAACCTCTCTACACCCAGTGAAGTGTAAACTTTGGTCCACCGTAGAAGTGCGCCAACGAATCGACCAAAAGAATAGTGAGCACAAAAGTGACCAAAGTTTCCACTCGTGCCTTTGGCGATAAGGTGCTGCGGATGGCAGGAAAAATGCGTCGAGACGCTTACTGCCGACAATATATACTGCATAACCCTACGGTCGACGGAAACGATAGGATCGGAGAGCTGCAATAGTTACACGCACATAAACCAATTTCAGCGCGTCACCACATCAGCGCATACAACCGGCTTAGAGGTATTAGGACGCCTAGTCGCGCTAGAGAACACGCATCTCATAAGCAGTGCGCCTCCAGACGGCTATAGCCATTGCGCGATTGCTATTAAAAACACTAAGCGGAAGATGAGGGTTTCAGAAGTGAAGATTTAGCCAGCATGTACCTTCAACCTGTTCCGCTCTCCACCTTTGCCATACCCAGTAGTAAATGGAAAATGTCGGCCAAGGTGCGAGTCCCCAGGCTCACTAAGTCCTAGAAGAAGACCTCAGGACTAACGTAGTGAGTTACCTATCGTCCAGAGATACTTCTCTCCTATCAGCCGAGCTGGCGAAAGACGGTCTTGAAGCATTTTGCTCCTTATTTCTATAAGGCGAACATTTGCAGCTAGGCCCCTCATCAGCAATGGCGTATCAGTAAACTCTATAGACTACTACCTCCGCGCTAATGTCATAGGTCAACGAGCAGATAAATTGCGATGTTTGATCATATGACCCGCACCTGAGAACCACCAGTACTCGTAGCGCTAGACCAGAAAGAGAAAAAAAAGAAAAAAAAAATATCAAAGCCTTTTGATACGGTTGCAACCATGCTCATTACTGGCAAAGACACTGGTAAGGTCCTTACGCTCATTGGACCCCCATATGGTACAATTAAAATGGGTGAGCGCAAATATGCTGGTGGTACAGGCACGCTCAACAGGTAGCTTAATTCAGATAATCTGAAACATCCAAAGGCCAAGTGAGGATATGATTATAGGCTTTATTTTATGTGGTTGCAACAGGGTGGGTGTCCTATTCCCGACTTTGTTAATTTACTATGCATATCTAAGCTAGCCTTCACCACGCGAAGGAGTGCACATCATTTTGCCTACGCGATACTGCACATAATGGCCACAGAACCAGGCCTCAGAGATGCGATGAGGCTATGCAATCAAGGAATAAACGGCTAGCTACCCTGATCTCTCAGTTTTTTTTTCGCGCTCCGCGACACCTGGACATTGTGCACCGTGACTAACTTCTTCCCGCGAACCCTTAATATTACAACATGGCAGCCCTCAAGCGTACGGACATATGAACGATCCACTGTCGTCGACGTACATACGCTACCGACATGTCACTACACCCAAAATCTTGTTGGTTTGAGTGAACGTTTGATCGTCATCTACATTATTGGTGCACACGCAACGTCAATTGTTCTCGAGGATCAGAAGCCGTAATAATTATCGCTCAAATCCCTTGCTCGCCGCTAGTAACGCTGGGGAACACAGTAGATAAACGGAACGACTCCATGTCCACCACATACTATATACGACAATCTAGACAGCGATACGTGTCTCGACGCGTCACCCATAATGGTCGCCAGCCTAAAAACTACACCCATTGCACCGATAGACAACCACAGGCCCTGCCAAAATGATCTGCATCATTCAGCATCGCATCGGGCTGTCTTTCTTATGGTGCCCCCAAGACACCTATGCAGAGGTAGAGAAATAGTATGGCTGACGGCAGTACAAGATACAGTTCTGTTGAATACCTACATAAGGGACTGGGGCATCCGCAAGCAAGACTCTGATTGACGATCCAACTACCGGGGCACTAGGGGCCTACAGGAGTTCGATCTCCGTAAGCAATTTGAGGCAAATACGTTCGCACCTAGAACGTCCAATGCCTATGAAGCGAAAAAACACTAGCAGGTCCTTGGTGAACTCATAGACAGGCGTCGAAATCCTTTATGTCGGAATTTGCCCGGTGATCCAGTATCTTGATAGTAAAATACCACAGAACTTGGCCGACGTACGAGGTAACGCATACTCCCCCGGGCAAAGCGTGTTCTCACTCTGATGCGCAATACTTCGACTCTGGATTACTGTAACAGTGTACGACAACATCTACCTCATCCAGAATAAACACACCGAATATCCAAATATGTATGCTGTCCGCGCTTGCAATTGTCCTCAGCATATGACTAACCAACCAGTCTCTTAATGTACATGATGGAACAATCGCCTCCAACACCCCATTTCCTTGGTCCACCCCTGTTGAAACTGGGCAAGTTCCTTGGAACTCCCGATTCACGATGGATATTGATGAGCCAATTTGTGCTCGTCGTGCCGGCTATTAGGTGGGGCGAGCAATTGCTACACAACAACTACAACACCTGCTCCATCAAGTTACTACCTTGATACTGAACGCCGTGGCTCAAAGAATTATAACATCGCATAGCAAAATGCTCCATCGCAATATTCGTCATATCGACCTTTGAAGAGATATGAGAGTACTTTGTGCCCTATATCTAGCAATAACATAGTCCAAGAGGAAGTTAAGCCTAGGGACTAGGATAATTAGAAGAAGCGACTGTGCGAAGTCTGAACTTACACAGATAGGTATATAGGCCTTACAATGGTGCGCATTAAATCCTGTTGTCGAGGTATGATCGTGCGTAGTACCTCAATTATGCGAATTCCGCACATACGGATCACATTTCTGTGGATGGACCATAATAATCGATTATACTCCTCACAACAAATCTACCTACAAGCGAGTGTCTTTATTGCAACAAAAATCAGAAGACGATGTATAATAAATAAATACAAGGCGCGATAAACTCCGAAGAGATTTTAGGCCTAGATGGATGAAGCATATGTTCTAAATTTTGATTTGGGTCCTTAACCAAAATTTATTTAGCTGATAATGATGCACATCATTAATTTTATGGGTAAAGCTGCCTTAGTATCTAAGAGGCATGTACAATAGACAATATAATTGCCTTTTCCGCCTCAATCCGATTTAGAGTCCACAGTTCTCAAACTTACCGCTTAAGTGCTGCAACCCAAGTGCTCAAACGAAAGGGATCCCTTTCAGTTTTCAACATTTTGTCGGCTTCAGCATTTGTGGCTGCGAGTATTGAATGCACCGACTCAGCGGTTTTGATTTGTTGTTTTAGACGTTCTACTTCTTTGCGTAGTTCATCGGCCATCTTTGCTTCGGTTTTAACAATCTTTAACTGGAAAGTATTAAAATAGAGAATTGTTATCTACTCACTATTTAAACATTTAAAACTAACTTGCTCTGAATAGGACTGAATAGTGAAATCGTTTTTATGAATTTTCTCGTCCATTGCCTTTATTGTTTTCCTGTTGAGTATAAAGAGTTTTGCTGTTCTATATAAGTAGCTAAAAACAAACTTTCACTCCAACTTACACCGCCATTAATTGTTGGGATTTCAGCTCTTTTATCTGCTGTTCGGCTTTAGACAGCTCCTTTTCTTTCTCCTTCATTTGCAGATTCACGTTATCCATTTGCTCTTGCAGGGAGCCCACGTCAATGGTACTAACATCCAAATTCGCCAAATTAAAGTAAATTCGAAATACGTTACGATCCGTACACCTAGTGCGACACTGCGGGCACGACTTCGACCTGTTTTCTTCGGTGAAATAAAAGCTTCATTCATTCATGCATTGACTTTCTTACCTTTCCATCCATTTTTTGAGACATCTTATGTGGAACATATGGCCACAATTGGTTGCATGCACATCATCTGAGGCGATGAAGAGTTCAGCACAAATAACACAATTCAAATTAAGCATCTTGATATTTTATACAAATTTATTTAACAATTATCTAACAACAAACACATTGGGCTGCATGCGAGAACGCGTTTTTTCAATAAAAATTATTAACTGTTTAATTTCCTCAATTGTTTTGTTTACCGCTGTTGCCGCCAATTTATTTGCCCAAATATAAAAAAATGTACCACACGTTAGTACAACTGTCAAATTCAGCTGATATCCGAGACGAAAACCAGTAATGTTTGATTTGTAAAGTCTGCTAGTTCTCGATTATTTTTGCTACGAAAAGTACTGCTGAAAATAGATACTAGATGAAGGTAATTCCATTCCCATTGTTTGGTTGTAATTTTTGAAAAACCGAAAAGTATTGGAAAGGGTACTATAACTCAACCCTACCTTTCAATATATCGTTAGGTAATTCTTTACGACAGCATGACACTGCTAATACGTGTCCAAAAATATCGAGAGAGGTGTCAAACGACGCGTCTTGACATCAGTATTAATAATCCGAAGGCGGAAAATAAAAATTTTAACTTGTTCAAAAGATATTCACGAAAAACCGAAAAAGACCAGCGGGTACATCCGAAACCGGGGGTGGTATCAATAGTATTTTGCGCAGAACACCTTTTTGCGTTGGCGGCCTTCGGCCGCGCTTATACAAAATTACCCTGGATGGGTCCAACACCGGTTTGGAGACCAAAACTAGGCTTAAGTGCAGTATATGGACAATTCCAAAATCAAAAAATGAACTATTATGAGGATTGATAGACATGGTCAGGGTGAGTATAACTACACAATTTTGTTTGTGGGCAAATGACAATAACAGGAGTTATTAAGGGTCAAAGTTCATATGAAGCATTTTTTTAAATCTAAATTTCTCTTTAAGTAGTGAACCGATTTTCAAAACTTTTTTTCATTGTATAGGTAGTAAAATTACCTTTCATTTGATATGCTGCTTGTATTCCTATCCCGTAAAATACTTAAAAAATTCGATGTTTAAAAGTGCTATATTTACTAAGTAACTTACGCATATTTATTTGTACATATGTATGTATGTGTATGTATATTGAAATAAAGCCAGTATGGCCTTATTGCCATTTTCAAAACATGGTTGTTGTAATTTTATTAGGCTGTACCTAAAAACGCGTAAAAGAGTGCGTACCGTGGCATGTTGCCACGGTTCAGGCAACCACCCGGACTTGGCATGGCATAGCCCAGGGTTATTTAAATAAGCGCGGCCAAAGGCCGCCAACTCGGAAAGGTGTTCTGCACATAAAGGAAACAAATACCAGGTGTTCTGCGCAGAATTACTGTTAATTTGCCCAAAATTAAGTTTTGGTATACCAGGAACAGGACAGTTGGTATTGCATTGATGGGACTAAGGATATTATATATTAATTTAAATGAAAGCTTAAATTATTTCCCATCTACCAAACTATATTTTCATATATTTAATACAGCAATTAAATTAAAAAAAATTAAGTTTTTAAAAATTTTGATATGTTTTTTAAAAAATTATATTATTTCAGGAAATTCTTTGCAGTTATATACTTAAGATATACATCAAATGAAAGGTATTGGAAATACATATCCAACCACGTCAAAGTTTTGAAAATCGGTTCAATACTTTAGAAGTAATTTAAATTAAAAAAAAGCTTATTATGAACTTTGACCTTTAATAACTTTTGTTGTTGTTGTTTGCCCAACAAAAAAAAATATACCGTTATATTTCTTTTATTAATACCTATCGATCTCAATTTTTCGTTTTTTTATATCAGCATTGTCCGTATACTGCACTTGTTCCCAAAACTATATCCGCATAAAACACTTCTGTTCACAATTTTTGTGGGTATAACACCATTAAAACAACCACATGGAAATCGTCACCTTCAACTGCAAATATCTCCGGACAGAGATAAAATTTTTCTTTTCCGCCTTTGGAATATTGTTCTCGAGATTAATACGCGTCTTTTGACACCTCTTGTTATTATTTGACTCGTATTAGCAGTGTCATGCTGTCGTAAAGAATTACCCAAGGTGGTAGTGTAGTTTATAGTACCCACCGAAATTCAGACCAAATTCCTCGAGTGAGGTATTAAAAGACGAGTTTTAACGTCTCTAGATTACGAATCCGAAAACGGAATTTAACTTTGGTAAAAGTCTAGTTTAGGGGGTCGACTGCTAATACGCTACCAAAAATATCGAGAGAGGTGCCAAAAGACGTATATTGACCTCGACAACAATCCGAAGGCGGAAAAGAAAACTTGTATCTCTGTCCGGAGATATTTGCAGTTGAAGTTGGCGATTTTCGTGTGGTTGTTGTAATGTTGTTGTACCCACAAAAAAAATGTGACCATTTACAGCCCAATTCTAAACAAAAATTGCGTGCGAGTTTTTCCCTTCTCCCATTCCTCCTATTCTAAATAAAAATTCCTTGTGAGTTTTTTCACTTATCCCTTTCCTCCTATTCTGAACAATGTTCGAAAAAGCGTGAATGTGAGGGAGAAATCTCCGCCATTTCATAGGAGTTTTTTCACTTGTTACATTAAACGGAATGCATCAAAATAGTTAAAGGAAATTGGTTCTTTTAAAAGCCTTCCGCGATTTACAACCAGCTTGACTGAATTTTTGTATGTGTGCGTGTCGGGTATTTGACGCTTGCCCCGCGACTATCAAATAAACAGCCATCAATCAAGCATTGAGAAACCGTAGCGTTCGGACGTGAATATGCCGTCAGCGGATGATGACTTTTTTTACTTGCAACTACAGCAGTTTTATTAAATAATAAAAAAATTAATAAAAATTTTATTAAATAATAATAAAAGCTTTACATTCCATAAAGCTGCTAAAAATTGATAATTTTCAATAAATTTTAATATGAATTGCTGTTCTCCCGCTCACTTGTTCATTTTGAATGTCGACACAAACTAAATACAACACTGCGTTTTGTCAATCACACCCCGCGACTATCAAATAAGCTAGCGTCAAATGAAAAAATCAAAAAATTTTGATTTTCATCAACGTGTAGCCGACAACAAATACGTGTGTCACGAAGCCACCCGACTGCACTAACACACACACAAAATTCAGTCAATCTGGTTGTAAATCGCGGGAGGCTCTAAGAAAGAACACTTATTTGTACAAATTTGTGCTAAAATATGTATGTACATTATACCACAATATTCTTTATTTTAAGTCGATGAGTATATCATAAGCAACGGAAGAGCTCCTGGTATATTTAATGCAGCCATCCAGAAATTGCACAAGGATTTTTTAAGAAGACAAACAGATTTTGGCATATGACGAATTCAACTTGACTTGGCCGCCAGAAAATTGCTTTGCTGAATAGAAGCAGGCAACTCCGGCGGATTTGTTGTATCCCGCCGTCTTCTTCTTCTTATGCTCCTCTGTTGATGTTGCTGTGGCACCAATTTATTAATCATTTCAGTGAATACCATATTAAATGCAATACTGTGCATTGTTTATACTTTATTTCTTAATTTCAAACAAATTCGTAACAATAATTAAACTTTTAAATTTTTTAAACAAAATAAGAAATACGCAACGAAATTTCAATGGACAAAAGAGCTGACTTCGAAAATTCGAAATTCCTATAGTTATGGTCCACTTGGGAGAGTCACCTTTGGAACGCACCAAGTGGCTAGTGATAGGGAAAAGGTTAGGATTCACCCTCACTCACGTCTGCCTGGGGTGGTTAAAACATTTTTTTGTTAATTTCGTGCGGGTGGCATCATCAAAAATTCCCATGACTGACGAATTTGCAATAACACCTGGCGCAATGGTGTAGGTGGCTCATTTCATCAGCTGATTTTATTCGTTTCATTGTACTGGCATAGAGACTGTCAAAAGGAGATGGCAAACGTAAAATGCAAACGATGCATTAGCAATTATGCCCTGCGTGGTTGTAAAGTTTTACCTAATTTGGCGCACAACGTTCCCGCAGGACACCAAAGTTGCAAAGTTTTACGCTTTCTCTACGTTCCATCCACCTATTATCAATACAACGGTTTGACAACCGGAACGCGACCGGTATAGTGCTGTAGGGATGAGCCAACGATAACAATGAACCAATCGATAATCGCCGCCACAGTTAGATAACTGCATTTTTCCGTCGCTGAATGGAAAAAGAAAAAGGAAAGAAAAATTTTGCTTAGCAGCCGGACGGCGTCGTGCGCCATTGTAGAAAAGATCTTTGGTCAGAAAAGTGTTGAAGTGAAATTGTGCCGTGCAAATTGTGAGCAAGAGACAAACTTACTCAATCTAGCTCAAAATGAATATAAAAAAATCACATAATTCTAGTAGGGAATGCGTCGGATATATGACTAATAGAGAATATAGTGCGTAAACCCACACGTACATGTGACGCCGATTGGGCGATGTCGCCGAACTGAAAATTACGTCGATCACAATTAGAAATACACTACTCAGTCACAAAATATTAATTAATATAATCAAGATTGCTATACTAAAGTGGTAACAAATATATCTATGTAAGGATTACCGGGAAAAGGAGTACGCGAAATTTGTTCCATTCGGCAGATAATACCCGTAGTGTACATACAATTGGAACTGACGAGCGCCGCCTTCAAATGCAGAGTAAGAATTGCTCAACTCGTACTTACTTAATAAAATCCTGAAGGCTGAAGAGCGTAAGTTTACATTTTAAAATTGAAAATTACCTCCGAAATGAATGAATGCAATTGGCAATTGTTTAACCTACTTGCAGGACAAGCTAAATTGGCAAACATCGTATATATTAATATTAAGCAATAGTATTTGAGAGACATCACGTGTCTCCTCCGCGCGTGCGAGGAGCACGGGGTGTTGGAATATTCCCAACGATTGCCATGCAATATCCCTGATTCCTCAACTTTTAGAAGAAAGAAAAAAAAAGCGAGGTTGGCGTTTTGTCATCTTTGCCCTTCTTGGTGTTTGGTAAGCGAAAACTATTGGAAATTGTGCACAAATTTAATGATCTAAAAGAAGTATTGAATGAAAAACAAAATTCGTTAAAAAAGAGGCGGAAGTGAAGAATAATAAAGAATTTGATTTTATGGTTTGTATGTTCTCAATTATGTGTTAACTATTGATGACGTGCACAAAACGGTGTGGCAGAGCATAGCGTCGGCAGACAGAAACTGCTTGCATATATAAAAAAAAATCGGTAATAAAAAGCCATCGCAGTAGAAGTGAGCGAAAACTGCTTTATATATATTAAGCACAGAATTCAAGAGAAGCTCATCAACGAATGCGGTCATTGTTCAAAAGTAAAGGATACACGTGTACCCATGCACATACATATATGTATATGCTGCTAAATCGGAATGAAATAAGTGTCTTAAAAGTATTGCAAGTTATGGAGGTCTACCATCCCATGAGTTTACATATGTGGTGATGAATTAAGTCGAAAGGTTTTCAATGCATTGTTGGCGTTGATTTTGCAAAGTTTCACAATCCTAACATGGTACGAGTTTTTGGTAATCATTAACCAACTAAATTGCTGGAGATCAATTTTGCTATCAACAGCATTTATATGAGTGTACGCAATAATTCGTTTCGTAACGACCATTGCCAACGCTTCCACAGCTACCACCAACCGCGCCAACATCGCGCGCTGTCACTAACCAAGCCAAAGCCGCGCGCTCCCGCTACCACCACCAACCGCGCGAACAACCGCACGTTAACACCACATTGCGTGCAACGCCGCGCGCAAACCCCAGCGATAGCGCTAGCCAACCAAACGCGCTACCACCAGCTATAGCGACAACGAAACCACGCGCTACTACCAACAACCGCGCGTTAACACCACATTGCGTGCAACGCCGCGCGCAAACCCCAGCGATAGCCCTAGCCAACCAAACGCGCTACCACCAGCTTTAGCGCCAACGAAACCACGCGCTGCCACCACCCTTGCGTGCAACACCACGCGCAACCACCAGCGGTAGCGCCAGCCAACCAAACGCGCAACCACCACCAATAGCGCAACGAAACCGTGCGTTGCCACCATTACTGCGTGCGACACCGCACGCGACCTCGGCAGCGCCTATTCAACTGCACAACAACCACCGGACGTAACACCACCACCAATTTTAGTAGCAACAACAGCAGGGCCGCCGCATATAGGCTGCTTCAATCACCCAGCTGTGACAATTTACCGGCAATGACCTCATAGTACCAACTACCAGCAACAACATCTAAAGCGGTGAGTTCGTTGCGGATACGGAAAATATATTCAAAACAAGAAAATGAGAAATTCTGATGATTTTTTTTTACACTATTAAATCTACAAATTTTTATCTAAGCTTAGAACTTTACTTCTACCCTGGGTTTGTATTGTCTAATCCATTTCGGCCCAGACCGGTATAACACTTAATTTTGACAATTTTTTTTTCTCCAAGGCATCTGTGGATTTTCTTCAATATAATGTATATTTTGGGGAGAAAACTTGGAATACTCTTGAAAAGGGATGGTTAAAGAAAAATATATTTTTGATTAACTAACTAACATTAATTGGACTGGAACCCTGCACACTAAAAGATTCTTGAAATTCCAAGTAAATGCTTGGAAACGGTTTGAAATTCTCTAAAATTTTATGTAATCTTTGGAACTTTTCGAAAGCACGTTCGAAAACGGGTTTCATATTAAGAAAGCTTCTTGAAATTCAAAATTTTTTTTCGGAAATTCTCAATAAAAGATTCCTTTTGTGAATCCTCTAACTTCACTAAAATATTAGAATTTGTTTATAAAGATTTCGGTATTAAAGAATCTTTCTTTTACTAACTAAAATAAAAGAAGGAACGGATGAAATTTCGAAATCATTACTGTTGAAAATAGGTTGATTCTTCACATCTTCAGCAGACGTATGTGAGAATCGAAAGAGCTCTTGTAACTTGAGCAGAACGTGTTGCTTCCAAACGGCTTCATGTTGCCCAAGTTTTGTGCTTTCCAATACTCTACCGGGTGTTTTTTCTTTGCAGCGCGATTACGAAAGAATATCGCTAGTGTTACAAGTTTTCTCCCTCCATAGCTTATAAAACAGCTCATACGAACCACAGCATCAGTTAAATATATAATCATAATTTATAGTAGCTTTACTTGAGCTTGTAAGTAAGAACCTTTTAACATAATGTTAGCAAAACTCTGATGTGACGAGGTCTTAACAATCAATTGCTAGCTTACGTAAATGGAAAAACAAATACATGATAGACTTGTTTATTTAGCACAAATTTGAATTAAACACGTGCCTCTGTAAATATATTGTGTAGTTAGTCTTAATTTGCTATATTATTTATGTATCTATATTATTTTGAAACCTTATTAAAACCCGAACAACTCTACTTACCAGAATTATACAAGAAAAATTAGAAAAAGAAGTAACATAAGGTAAAATAAAATAAAATAGAATAATGAGACAAAACTAAGTAGAATTGAACTGAAATAAAATAAAATTAAATTAAACGGAACCAAGATAGAATAATATAAGATAAAATACGACAAAATTAAATTAAATGCACCAGAAATAAAATAAATCAGAATAAAATAAACGTTAATAAAACAATAAAGATTATAAATAATAACAATAAAAGAAAAGCAAACACAGTAAACTTAACCTAAATAGTCAAAGAAAGCATAAACTACAATAAAATAAAATAACATCAAATAAAATAAAATAAAATAAAACGCAATAAAGGTAGAATAGGTAGGAAGTTGAGGAAACTTTTAAAGAGGGAGTACAGGTACGCGTCAGGATGGTACCCCTACTAATCTAGCGTAAGAAAGAGATAGAAAAACTTAGAGTAGCAATTTTCTTAGGATCAGCCTTTGGGTTGTACTCACCGTTGAAAAGAATATCTAATTAAGTCAGATACTCTCACATCTTAAAATAAACTTACCCTTAGTTTTCTTTTGCTTAGGGTTTCCCGTATAATATTTTTTCATAAGCCTTAGTATAGCTTTAGTTATATAGCCTGTATTGCCATGTATATACGGAATAAGTTTGTACTGAAATATTTTGATAATGAGTGTTGAATAAAATTTGTATTCTAAAACGGGAATGTTGGCAGTCCTTTTGATTTAGAAGGCACTAGTAATACAGGTATGGGGCCACCGAAAATTTAAGTGCGTCGGAGCCATGGTTTTGAGGGTGGCATCAGCACCGGGCGTCGCAACAACACCCGCGGCGCCCCTCTATATATTCGGCCTTTTTGTTTAGTTTCTTTTCCTTTTCAGCATTTTTTTTAATTTTGATTTTCAGTGTTGGTAACCGGCCACGTCCGGTTTGGTAAATTTTTTTTTGTGGTCATTTTTTTTTGAATTCAAATTTTGAATGTTTAACGGTCTGTCCGTGACATCCGGTTCGTCCGGATGTTGTTTTAGTTTGAATTTCAAGCGTTTTGAGTCGTCTCCGCGCTTTTTGTCAGTTTTTTTAAAGGCATGATAGGAAATTTTTTTGTTATGGCGCAGGAACTGTAAGGTTGGCAAGAATCCCGCCCAGCCGACATGAATAGCCACTGTGCACCACTACATCATGCCGACTGCCTTCCTTACTGCTCCATCAAAGATGCGCTTCCATAACACTATTCCCCAATTATTGTTCTCCCTAGGAGAAAAGAATTGGAGGAATTTTTCCGCGGGAATAAAAAAAACCGCGAGAACAAAATTCCGAGGGAATATTTAGAAGAATTGGGCTGTTAGTGTTTTGCGCGGATATAGTTTTGGTCCCCAAACCGGTGTTGGACCCACCCAGGGTAATTTTTTATAAGCGCGGCCGAAGCCCGCCAATGCAGAAAGGTGTTCTGAGCAAAAATACTATAGATACCACTTCCGGTTTCGGAGGGACCCGCGGGTTATTTTTCGGTTTTTCGTTAATATCTTTTGAACGAGTTAAAATTTTTATTTTCCGCCGTCGGATTATTAATACTGATGTCAAATGCGTCGTTTGACACCTCTCTCGATATTTTTGGTAGCGTATTAGCAGTTGACCGCTCAACTAGACTTTTATTTTGTCATTGCATGGTCAATGGGATTGTCAAAAGGAGATGGCAAACTCATAACGAAACCAACACATTGGCAACATTTTCGTAATACATACAAAAACTGCCAAGTTTTATGTTTTCATTCCATTCCATTCGCATAACACCACCCTTCAAAAAACGCGAGTACTCCATAAATATTGTAAGGAATACCTACTCCTTTGGGAGTATAGGAGTGTTCCAAAACTAATCTGTATTCATACAAAAAATGTGCTCCAATTAACATTGCGTTGTCCTAGGAGAGGAGTAGGTGATCCCACTCTCGCTTTGTTTGTGAGTATTTCATAGAGTACATACGTGAGATTACTTTCCAAAGTACTTTCACTGTAGTACTCCATGGAACACCCACAGAGGATCATATGCCGAAGTACTAAAGAGGAATTGTGTCGGAAAGAATTATCGAAGTGAATTTAATTTAAAATGAAAGTAAATGAAGAGGGGCAATACAACTTTTATATTTTTCACTACGAATATTCTTATGTTATTTAGCATTTGCGTGAATAAAGAAACTAATATTTCTCTATACTATAGTATGTATACATAAAACCAATGCGCTGTTGCATTTTATCAGAGTTGCCATAGTAAAACTTTATTATCAGTTATTTGTATGCAATATTTTACTTTTGGCAACTCTGTTCGATCGTCATCGTGTCGTGATCACGGTCGTTGAAAAAAACGAGCAATGATCGGCTGATGGTGTCCGCAAATGCATTGCAAAGGAGCATTGTTAGAGTACTACAACATGAAGAAAATTGAACACGTAATCCAACAATTTTTGCAGGGTAATAATAAAATTTTACTTTGGCAACTCTGATAAAATGCAACAGCGCACTGGTTTTATGTATACATATTATATTAGTTTTTTATTCACGTATGCGTATGCGTATTATAATAGTTTCTTTATTCACGCAAATGCTAAATAACATAAGAATATTCGTAGTATAAAATATAAAAGTTGTATTGCCCCTCTTCATTTACTTTAATTTTAAATTAAATTCACTTCGATAATTCTTTCCGACACAATTCCTCTTTAGTACTTTGGCATATGATCCTCTGTGGGTGCTCCATGGAGTACTACAGTGAAAGTACTTTGGAAAGTATTCTCACGTATGTACTCTATGGAATACTCACAAACAAAGGGAGAGTGGGATCACCTACTCCTCTCCTAGGACATCGCAATGTTAATTGGAGCACATTTTTTGTATGAATACAGATTAGATTTGGAGCAGTCCTATACTCCCAAAGGAGTACTCCTTACATTATTTATAGAGTACTCGCGTTTTTTGAAGGGTAGTCAATCGATTCGCGTAAAAATGTCGTTAAAACCAATGGAGATGCCACAACGAAATGTACTCATTGAGTACGTTAAGTTATACACTCCGTATGCTCGGAACCTACGTCTCTATTTAAGAATGTGTGGAATCGTTTTATATTTGAAATATTTTGGATCTCACGAGGTAGTATCAGGTTAACGGGTTCCAAATATTCTAAATTAAAGTTTTATTCGAAACACTTCAATGGATATTTAAACGGGAATTAGCCTTCCGAAATATCAGAATAAAAGGGTAAATACTCCCTGTGTAGCAGGCCCGCACAAAGCTTAACTATTCTGCCAAAATCAGTAGTGAATCAGTAGCACCGTCCGTCGTCAGAAATATAGCTGACGTGCCAATGCAGGTGCTCAGGCCCCAAAACTGACAATTTGCAACACACTAATATTTACTCACCGTCATATTCTTCCAAAGTCCCCTCGAGACTTGGTGGGCGCATCGCGTTTTGTTGGTGATTCTGTTGCGGGTTAACATGTCAACCTTAAGTGCGCCCAATGATCACCATTCAACTGCTTTTCCATGACCATTGCCTGTTAGAATTTCTGGAGCCATGTATCACAGTACCTAAACGTAAAGACCAAGTTGATATCAATATCGGTTTGTATGTACATAAATACTCAAAGGATATATATTTACTTAACTTAAAATTCTTCACAAGCAGTTGATTATTATAACTATGAAGTGCTTTTGCAAATTCGTTACGATGCAAGTTTTCAATATGCATGACGCATAACGCATAACGCATAACGTCGTCGGCGAGCAAAGTTTGTAACCTTTTCAATGTATCTATTTGCTCTGGTGTATACTTAGATCTCTTGGTATGCAGCTTAATTTGAAAATGAGGTTCACCACATAGCCTAAACTTAACTGCGGAAAAGCTAGTTGGAGATTATGATACAATTTTCAATATTAATAAAAATAACTAAAGGAAAGTTCAGAAACTTTTATGAAATAATAATCCAACCAAATAAACTTTATGAGAAAAACCGACAAAAAAAATCGAAACATTTCAGAATTCAGGTCGCGTCAGAACTCAAACGGGAATGTCCTCAAACACTTTCACGACATGACCATAAGGTATCGTTACGCTGCCAAATTGGCAGCACCGCAAAGCTGTCTCACTCCAATCAGTTGAAGAGTTATCAGCTGACAGCTCTACAAATTGCCACACTCGATAGTATAGGCTATTCCCGCCAGGGTTGTGTTGAAATCAACAACCACCCCACAATTCGGGTTTCTCACACAACATGGCCCAAATCAACACAAAGAATGTTCCACGGCAGCGAATAAAACCCTCTTTACATTCATCGCACAAAAGGGGGACTCATGAAAGCATATAAACTTATAAGGTGTAAAATTATATCCATTTACACACGCTGTTATATGAACGCACCTAGTAATACTCTTGATAAACTTGATTGTTTATCAGCTGTATTTTTGCCAAAGAAAATTTTTTTGATT
>JARSSU010033191.1:0-14673 GCA_029619165.1 Eurosta solidaginis
AAAATTGTACAAATTTCATTGAGATATCTCAAAATTGGAGGGACTAGTTTGCGTTCTAACAGACAGACGGAAGGGCAGACGGACATGGCTATATCACCTCAGTTCGTCGCGCTGATCAATTCGGTATACTTAATGGTGAGTCTATCTTCTATATTTCTCAACGTTACAAACATCGGACCAAAGTTAATATACCATTTCATGTTCATGAAAGGTATAAAAAAAATGTGTCAAAAAAGTATGACTTTAACCCCTCATGTACCGTTAACTCTGAGTTAAAAAGATAGTTTGTCGTTGTGCAAGTGGGCCTTAGATCTAACTAAACTTTTTTTTAAATGTTTCGCTAGTTCGGTTATAAAGTTTGAAAAAATTATGTAGCCCGATGATACGTTCCAAATCTGAACTCAAATTTCTAACAGTGTACAGTATTCTATTAACTATTACTTATTTATTGATTCGATTCCATTGTGGTCTAGTCGCGCACCGTTATTAAAAAAGATATATTGTTACGAATATTAGCAACACTAAGGGGTATTGCCATCTCTAAGCCGATGCTAAACAGTGATTTGTATGCACATCAATAATTCAATCATTATGTCTACACACATGTCCATAAGAGCAGCGGAGAAGCAACGCACAAACACATGCATATATCTTATCTAAGGTGCTCACAATAGAGGGCAATAATTTTGTGCAAATATTATGAGAAGCAATAAACATAGTTGTGGCTGGTGATTTTGTAGCTGATAACTAACTAGTAAGTTCTGGAGTGGAAAAGCCTAGAAGTATGCAACGAGGAAATCAGACAGTATAAAAAGGCGACAGTACAGGCGCGAGAGATCAGTTTCGTTTAAGCTATTAATCAGTTTGAGTTAAGCAAGTTATCAGTAAGCGAAATATAAGTGTTATTGTGAAGTACTTTAATAAAGGCCAATTTGCATTATTGAAGAGTGGAGTTATTTATTCAACAGTTTAGTGATTCGAACTTAGCAGAAGGTTGCAAATAAGAGGATTTGCAGTAAAAATCGTTAAAATATGTATAAATAAAATATTAAAATAGATAGAAAAGCAAAAATTTCATTGAAAATATTTTTCAATTTTCCTTTTTGCTTGTTTTCTCATTAATAGCGGTTTTGCTTGCTTACACAATTAAAATAAAAAAAGCGCCAGCGATCGAATGACGTATGACATACAAACATATGTATGTAAATTAAAAATAAAATGAATAATAATATGAAAACAAGTCGTCTTAGTTTACGTATTTATATTTAGCTCAAGTGCACACAAACAATGACGTGACCGGCAGACAGTAAACATTTTTTAATTCACAAAATTTATTTGCATATTTATATTGGAATCAAAATGATCTATTCTAGGAGGCAATTTAAAAAGCTGATAAAGTACTAGGGTGGTTCCATGAGAAAGTGTACCTTGGTTGGAGATACTTTTCTTATAAAAGTGGAGACAGTGTGGACACTAATGTTGTAAAAATCTTCAATTCACCTAAAACTATTAAATTCAATCTCAAAACTAATGCTCAATACCTTTTTTACACTTAATGTAAAGTGCTGATTTAACAATTTTAATTAGCTTGAATGGCTTGTTTGAAAAAGCTGTCAAACGATTTGTGTTTTACTACTCGAGTGATTAATAAGAACAAGTAAGGAAGGCTAAGTTGGCGTGTAACCGACATTACATACTCAGCTGCTAATTACAGCTTGCAAATCTTTTAAATTAAGTTCTTTTAAAAGTGGGCGGTGCCACGCCCATTGTCCAAAATTTAATAATTTTCTATTCTGCGTCATAAGGTCAACCCACCTCCAAGTTCCATCGCTTTATCCGTCTTTGGTAATGAACTATCGCACTTTTTCGGTTTTTCGAAATTTTCGATATCGAAAAACTGGGCGTAGTTATAGTCCGATTTCGTTCTTTTTAAATAGCGATCTGAGATGAGTGCCAGGAACTCACATACCAAATTTCATAAGATACCTCAAAATTTAATCAAGTTATCGTGTTACAGACGGACGGACAGACGGACGACGGACATGGCTAAATTAATTTCTTTTTCGCCCAAATCATTTTGATATATAGAAGTCTATATCTATCTCGATTAGTGTATGCCATTACGGGGTACCGTTATGCGAACAAAATTAATATAACTACTCTGTGAACTCTGCTCCGCTGAGTATAAAAATACTACCGTAGCGCATTCTTAAATAGTGAAGCTGATTCAAATACCAAATTGGTTTATATAATTTGTATTCTTGTTATTCGATATATAGGGCAGTATTTGATTTCTCCCACCCGTGACAAAAAAAGTTGAAAGTTGCTATTGTAAATTTTGCAAATCATTCTTTTATTTCATACTTGTTTTACAATGTTAGAAACTCGTGTCAAATATATCCAACAATTCAGTTTTGATTTCTTCTTCATTGTTACGGAATTATTCAAGAATGAATTATATCCACCCGTGAACGTAACGCAGTAACAGTTGTTAGAAATTGGTAGGCATTGCTAATACGCCTTATAATCCTAATAGGGATATCAATAATTACGTCCAGTAGAAAATTGAATCAAAATACGAAATCTATGACGTGGGTTTTTCATGGCGCTTGAATCAAAGATTTAGAGAGTGAAAATTCTAAAAATATTCTGAAAACTCTAATTATTTAGCCCATGAAATAACTTCATGACGGGAGCCATATTTTGGACCTTTAGAGACTTTATTTAATATAAAAAAGTTTATTAAATGCTTTTAATTCGAAAAATGTCCACCCGTGACTGAGCAGGTATGATGAGCGACTTGTGGAGCGCGATTTTGGTTGTCGGAGGTCTTTACTTTTAATTGACTACTCAGTTCGTCAGATAGACGAAGTTCCTCATAGTATCGTCCTAATATGCGTCAACTATGACATAGCTGTAAAGGCGTGATTAATCCCGGGTTCAAATCTCGGACCTTGCAGGTACCATTCGGAATCGGCATAAAGACGTAGGTCCCGTCCCGCCAATTTCTATGAAAAAGTAAAAGCAGCTAAAAAGGACAGCCAATGAAAAGAGTGCAGCAGTTAGCAAAGCAGATTGCATTGGGGAAATACTTTCGCAGCGGTAGCAACACAGTATTGATAAGTCAGCAATAATGCTGGTTAGAGTCATAGTACTTATACTGCATTTGTTTATACATGTGAGGTGCTGGTCTGGTGGAATGCACTGGACACGGCGAGCACCACCAAAATATTACTGTCAGTACAACGGACGGCGTTGGTTGGTATAAGCGCCGCTCTTAGAACAACACGTACCTTGGCTTTGGGCTTTCTGAATTCGGACACTCTAGCCTTCCTACCAGGTTTGACTTTATCCTTCCCCCGAGAGAGGAATGTGGAAGATGACTCATCCGGGGAAGCGGACCGATAACTTCTTCACGGAAGGGGCAAAAGTGGACGGGGTCAAACAAAAACCCCCTTATCTGAACGATCGGTTGTATGGGATATATATTATATATAGCTCCGATCAAAGTCATTTTTCAGGATATCTTCTATGATAAATTAGAATGTATATCACCGAGTTTCACGTTTATACTTTCTAAATTGCGGCAGGAATGACGAAAAATCGTCTTATCTGAACGATTGTTGTATGGGAGATATACGTTATAGTGGGTCCGATCCTACCGGATCCGACAAATGTCTAATATAATACAAAAATACATCCCTTGGGCCAAATTTCATTGAGATATCTCAAAATTTGAGGGACTAGTTTGCGTTCAAACAGACAGACGGACGGACAGACCCTTCATGTTGTCCAAGTGAGCTTCTCCTACGAGGGCAGCTGCCACCTAGTCTAACCTTACCTTGGTCACAATATCAGTACTGCTTCGATTGCCCCTACATCGATTGTCTTATAAAATACAAACAAAAACAAGTAAGGATGGACTGTCTGCGGCTGTGCCGAAGACTTCATACCTTTCATGAATAAATAAAATATAAAAAAAATGGCAAAAAACCCCCTTATCTGAACGATCGGTTGTATGGGATATATATTATATATAGCTCCGATCGAAATGATTTTTACAGGAAATCTATATGAAATATTAGAATAAATATCACCAAGTTTCATGTTTTTATATTGGAAACTAAGGGAGAAATGGCCAAAAATCTTTCTATCTGAACGATCGGTTGTATTCGATAGGTATATACTATATACATATAGCTCCGATCGAAATGATTTTTTCATGAAATCTTCTGTGATATATTAGAATAAATATCACCAAATTTAACGCTTTTATATTGGAAATTAAGGGAGAAGTTGTCAAAAATCTTTCTATCTGAACGATCGGTTTTGTGGGATATATACTATATATAGCTCCGATCAAAGTGATTTTTTCAGAAAATCTTCTACGATATGTTAAAATATATATCACCAAGTTTCACGTTTATACTTTCTAAACTAAGGGAGAAATGGCCAGAAATCTTTCTATCTGAACGATCGGTTGTGTGGGATATATACTATATATAGCTCCGATCAAGTGATTTTTTCAGGATATCTTCTATGATATATTAGAATATATATCACCGAGTTTCACGTTTATACTTTCTAAAGTGCGGCAGGAATGACCAAAATCGTCTTATCTGAACGATCGGTTGTATGGGAGATATATGTTATAGTGGTCCGATCCTACCGGATCCACAAATGTCTAATATAATACAAAAATACATCCTTGTGCCAAATTTCATTGAGATATCTCAAAATTTGAGGGACTAGTTTGCGTTCAAACAGACAGACGGACGGACAGACGGACATGGCTATATCAACTCAGTTCGTCGCCCTGATCAATTCGGTATACTTAATGGTGAGTCTATCTTCTATATTTCTCAACGTTACAAACATCGGACCAAAGTTAATATAGCATTTCATGTTCATGAAAGGTACAAATATAACATGAGTATTTTCTTATCATCAAAATTCAAGCAAATCAAATATAATAACTAGCCATACTCCCACATTAATATCTTTTAATTAAGCCCCAATAACTTTTCTACTATTAAATTTTAAGAAGTCATCGATAAACATGTCTATCCTCCGAATAGGTACCTCTTTTTATATCCACAGGTCTTTCGCAACCACTAATAAAAAATTGTGCATATTACAAACATAAAATTGAAGAAAAAATATGTCAGCGTCAATTTAACTCCAAAGAGTGAACCCAGCTGCCTCTTAAATTAGTGGTGGGCCGGTTTTTAGTTTTTTAGTCAAATTACCATACTAAAGCACATTTAAAAAACTCGTCTAGGTACACTCAAAATGTCATCAATTCTATTGGCTAAAATGTTCGAATTTTTGCTTGTAGCAAATTTTAGCACTCTCGTATTTGGTTAACAAATAAAAAATTAAATAATAATAACCGGTTGCCAGAAAAGTTAACTAATTTAATGTAGATATCCAAATTTGTGAATATAGATAATAAATTAG
Organism: Eurosta solidaginis; assembly: GCA_029619165.1. NCBI lineage: Eukaryota > Metazoa > Arthropoda > Insecta > Diptera > Tephritidae > Eurosta > Eurosta solidaginis. The sequence goes on from JARSSU010033191.1 coordinate 5,461, forward strand.
CATATCGACACAAAGGCTATTATGGAGAAGCAATCTATACTAAATGCAATACAAATATGCGCGCATGCGTCCAATGGCTATTTACATTAACGATTAATCTCACGATGTGGGCAGCGAGACAATTGTTTGTTTGTGTCGGCAGAAGTGTTAGCAAATAAATACTAAAACATAAATTTTAACTGATATTAAAATGTTATTATGAGGAAGTAAGATTTAAATATTATTTACTAGCAGACCCGGCAGACGTTGTTCTGCCCTAACTTTAGTCTATCTGCATAATTTTAAGAAGTTCTTAACTCTTATTCTCCGTCCTCCTGTGCCCCCTTTTCCTTATCATTTATTTCGCTATCCATCTGCCTTTCTCATACTCTACGTCCCTTTCTCCCTTTCCGTCTTTCCTAATCTATTCACATGTCTCTATCTTCGTCTAGTTCTATCTTTTTCTCAGTCTCTTTCTCCTCTCTCCATCCATTCTTTTTACTCTTCTCCATCCTTTATTCCCAGTCATAGTCCGAGCCCCAGCCCGAGTCCCGTTCCCATACACAGCCTCAGAAATGAGTATTACTTTGAGCGACACCATAAGAGAATTGCCGATAATAGCAACACGGAGTTTTTGCGTTTGAACTCAGACATTTCACTTCGGAGGTATGTACATACATATGTGTGTAGGTATTATCAATGTCATGTCTTTATTTCGGCTTCGCATACATATTATCCGTTTTGCCATGTTGATGCAACTAAACCGAATATCAAAACAAAAGCTACTTTACTTTAAAGCTCTTATCAACAGCTTTCATTTGACATCCATATTGTATAGACACATTCTAGGGGTATCCGGGTCCACTAGAGTGGGTTGGTCCCCCATACAAAAAAAAAGTTTGCTAATGTCCGCCCCTAAATTTAAAGATTATGTTGAGAGGGTTTCGGAAAATTTTTATTTTTTATTTTTTTTGATCCTTCGAAATACAGCCGAAAAGGTACTAAAATAATAAACAAAGAAGTTATAGCACTTTCAATATTTATTGGAACTGTTATTTTACCTGATTCTTATTATACTTAGACCTGAAACTCATGATATTTTTGTAGGAAAAATTATTATTAGGCTTTGCATTGAAAAGCTAATAAAGATATGCCAAAACCCACTTTTTTGTAGAGATTGAGGCTTAAGTAAACAAAGTGCTATCTTCGTTTTTCGAAGTTAGCCTCCAAAAAATAGATATCGGCTTTCGAAGTTCGAAATTTTAAATTTCGAAATTTTATTTTTTTTGGTTAACGCGTTCAGCAAATTGAAATGGTAAAATGTGGTCGTGGTCCGCTCTTTTCCCTTATTTGAAAGGGTGAATTCTTTTTTGAGAAATTGGTATAACAGCTGTTATACGAAGAAAAAAGTTGATTTTGTCGCATAGTGTCATTATTATAAATACGACACAACAGGTTTGACTCACTTAGTTACTTTGACTTCCCCTATTCATGATATTTGGCATATCCTTATTAACTTTTCAATGCATAGCCTAATAATTTTTCCTCCAAACATATCATTAGTTTTAGGTCTAAGTATAACAAGTAAGGAAGGCTAAGTTCGGGTGTAACCGAACATTACATACTCAGTTGAGAGCTATGGAGACAAAATAAGGAAAATCACCATGTAGGAAAATGAACCTAGGGTAACCCTGGAATGTGGTTGTATGACATGTGTATCAAATGGAAGGTATTAAAGAGTATTTTAAGAGAGAGTAGGCCATAGTTTCTATGGATGGACGCCATTTAGGGATATCGCCATGAAGGTGGACCAGGGCTGACTCTAGAATTTGTTTGTACGATATGGGTATCAAATGAAAGGTGTTACTGAGCATTTTAAGAGGGAGTGGGCCTTAGGTCTATCGGTGGACGCCTTTTCGAAATATCGCCATTAGGGTGGCCAGGGGTGACTCTAGAATGTGTTTGTACGATAGGGGTATCAAACGAAAGGTGTTAATGGGTATTTTGAAAAGGAGTGATCCTTAGTTCCATAGGTGGACGCCGTTTCAAGATATCGCCATAAAGGTGGACCAGGTGACTCTAGAATGTGTTTGTACGATATGGGAATCAAATAAAAGGTGTTACTGAGCATTTTAAGAGGGAGTGGGCATTAGGTCTATAGGTGGACGCCTTTTCGAGCTATCGCCATTAGGGTGGGCCAGGGGTGACTCTAGAATGTGTTTGTACGATATGGGTATCAAATGAAAGGTGGTAATGAGTATTTTAAAAGGGAGTATCCTTAGTTTTATAGGTGGACGCCTTTTCGAGATATCGCCATAAAGGTGGGACCAAGGGTGACCCTAGAATGTTTGTACGATATGGGTATCAAACGAAAGGTGTTACTGAGCATTTTAAGAGGGAGTGGGCATTAGGTCTATAGGTGGACGCCTTTTCGAGATATCGCCATTAGGGTGGGCCAGAGGGTGACTCTAGAATGTTTGTACGATATGGGTATCAAACGAAAGGTGTTACTGAGCATTTTAAGAGGGAGTGGGCATTAGGTCTATAGGTGGACGCCTTTTCGAGATATCGCCATTAGGGTGGGCCAGGGTGACTCTAGAATGTGTTTGTACGATATGGGTATCAAATGAAAGGTGGTAATGAGTATTTAAAAGGGAGTAATCCTTAGTTTATAGGTGGACGCCTTTTCGAGATATCGCCATAAAGGTGGACCAGGGTGACTCTAGAATGTTTGTACGATATGGGTATCAAACGAAAGGTGTTACTGAGCATTTTAAGAGGGAGTGGGCATGAGGTCTATAGGTGGACGCCTTTTCGAGCTATCGCCATTAGGGTGGGCCAGGGGTGACTCTAGAATGTGTTTGTACGATATGTGTATCAAACGAAAGGTGTTACTGAGCATTTTAAGAGGGAGTGGGCATTAGGTCTATAGGTGGACGCCTTTTCGAGATATCGCCATTAGGGTGGGCCAGGGGTGACTCTAGAATGTTTGTACGATATGGGTATCAAACGAAAGGTGTTACTGAGCATTTTAAGAGGGAGTGGGCATTAGGTCTATAGGTGGACGCTTTTCGAGATATCGCCATTAGGGTGGGCCAGGGTGACTCTAGAATGTGTTTGTACGATATGGGTATCAAATGAAAGGTGGTAATGAGTATTTTAAAAGGGAGTAATCCTTAGTTCTATAGGTGGACGCCTTTGCGAGATATCGCCATAAGGTGGACCAAGGGTGCTCTAGAATGTTTGTACGATATGGGTATCAAACAAAAGGTGTTACTGAGCATTTTAAGAGGGAGTGGGCATTAGGTCTATAGGTGAACGCCTTTTCGAGATATCGCCATTAGGGTGGGCCAGGGTGTCTCTAGAATGTGTTTGTACGATATGGTATCAAATGAAAGGTGGTAATGAGTATTTTAAAGGGAGTAATCCTTAGTTCTATAGGCGGACGCCTTTTCGAGATATCGCCATAAAGGGTGGGACCAAGGGTGACTCTAGAATGTTTGTACGATATGGGTATCAAACGAAAGGTGTTACTGAGCATTTTAAGAGGGAGTGGGCATTAGGTCTATAGGTGGACGCCTTTTCGAGATATCGCCATTAGGGTGGGCCAGGGGTGACTCTAGAATGTTTGTACGATATGGGTATCAAACGAAAGGTATTACTGAGCATTTTAAGAGGGAGTGGGCATTAGGTCTATAGGTCGACGCCTTTTCGAGATATCGCCATTAGGGTGGGCCAGGGGTGACTCTAGAATGTTTGTACGATATGGGTATCAAACGAAAGGTGTTACTGAGCATTTTAAGAGGGAGTGGGCATTAGGTCTATAGGTGGACGCCTTTCTAGATATCGCCATTAGGGTGGGCCAGGATGACTCTAGAATGTGTTTGTACGATATGGATATCAAATTAAAGGTATTAATGGGGGGTTTAAAAGCGAGTGGCCCTTAGATGTATATGTTGAAGGCGTTCTCGCGATATCGACCAAAATGTGGACCAGGTGATCCAGAAAATCATCTGTTGGGTACTGCTAATTTATTTATATATGCAATACCACTAACAGTATTCCTGCCAAGATTCCAAGGGTTGTTGATTTCGCCTTGTAGAACTTTTCATTTTCTCTACTATATGGTAGGTGTCACACCATTTTACAAAGTTTTTTCCAAAGTATTTTTGCGTCATAAACTATCCAGTTACCATGTTTTATCCCTTTTTCCGTATTTGGTATCGAATTATGGCATTTTTTCATTTTTCGTAATTTTCGATATCGATAAAGTGGGCGTGGTTATGGTCGGATTTCGGCCATTTTTTATACCAAGATAAAGTGAGTTCAGACAAGTATGTGGACTAAGTTAGTAAAGATAATCGTTTTTGCTCAGTTTTTGTGTTAACGGCCGAGCGGAAGGACAGACGGTGGATTGTGTATAAAACTGGGCGTGGCTTCGACCGATTTCGCCCCATTTTCACAGAGAACAGTTACGTCATAGAATCTATGCCCTACCAAATTTTGAAGGTTGTTGTTCGAATTATGGCATTAAAAGTATTCTAGACAAACTAAATGAAAAAGGGCGGAGCCACGCCCATTTTGAAATTTTCTTTTATTTTGTATCTTGTTGCATCAAATCATTACTGGAGTTGAATTTTGACTTAATTTTCTTATATACAGTAAAGATATTAAATTTTTTGTTAAAATTTGAATTTAAAAAAAAATTTTTTTTTAAAGTGGGCGTGTTCTTCATCCAATTTTGCTGATTTTATTTAGCACATATATAGTAATAGTAGTAACGTTCCTGCCAAATTTCATCATGATATCTTCAACGACTGCCAAATTACAGCTTGCAAAACTTTTAAATTACCTTCTTGTAAAAGTGGGCGGTGCCACGCCCATTGTCCAAAATCTTACTAATTTTCTATTCTGCGTCATAACGTCAATCCCATCTACCAAAGTTTCATCGCTTTATGCGCCTTTGGCAATGAATTATCGCATTTTTTCGGTTTTTCGAAATTTTCGATATCGAAAAAGTGGGCGTGGTTATAGTCCGATATCGTTCATTTTAAATAGCGATCTGGATGAGCGCCCAGGAATCTACATACCAAATTTCATCAAGATACCTCAAAATTTACTCAAGTTATCGTGTTAACGGGCAGACGGACGGACGGACGGACATGGCTCAATCAAATTTTTTTTCGATACTGATGATTTTGATATATGGAAGTCTATATCTATCTCGATTCCTTTATACCTGTACAACCAACCGTTATCCAATCAAAGTTAATATACTCTGTGAGCTCTGCTCAACTGAGTATAAAAAGAATCAGGTAAAATAACAGTTGCAATAAATACTGAAAGTGCTATAACTCCTTTGTTTATTATTTTAGTACTTAATATGGTTTAAAAGCAACATTTTCTTGAATTTTTAAGTACTTTCGTTTGTAAGGAAAAAAGGATACTTTAGGGGGGGTACAACTTTGTTAGCTAACCTAATCATGTGAAAAGGACTTCAAAGGGCATTAAACGGAAATGTGAAGCTTCTCAAGGCCGAAATAAAGGCATATCAATTTTAAAAATCGGACGTCAAATAACCAAGTTACAACGAAAAAACCTTTTCGGCTCTATTTCAAAGGATCCAAAAAAAATTTTTCCGAAATCCTCTCAATATAATCTTTAAATTTAGGGGCGGACATTAGCAACTTTTTTTTCGACCCAGTCTAGGGTCCACGTGTTGGCCTCTATCTTGAGGCCCTATTTACCCAGGGGTACGAAAAACTACCCTGCACTAAAGCACTCATCAACAGCTATCATTTTATAGCCATAGTGTATACAAATATTCTTGGGGTACCCGGGTCCATACTTTGGTAAAAAGTACTCATCAGCAGCTTCCAATATTGTACGAACACATCCTAGGGTTACCCGGATCCACGTTTTGGTCTATGTCTCAAGACCATAGCCACCTAGCGAGATAAAAGTATGCCTAGATACTTCCATGAGGGAAACTAAATAAGCATGCGCATTTTGCATTAGGTCGTTGTGTAGTTTAGGCGCCATTACGTAACAACATACAGACATTCTCATCTTATATATAGATATCTGGCCATATGTATATATATAAATTTTTAAATATGAACTACATACATATATAGGTAAGTTTCGAAAATTAGTTTACCGGCACCCCCTCTCTGCTTGGTCTTCGGAGTAAAAAAAAACTTAACTAAAATTATATGTTCCAATGAATCGAAGGTTGTGACCTTTCTTATTCTTAGACGAATGTATGTCACATTGCTCACATATTTGAAGACGAAAAGTTGACTAGCAGCTAAAATTCCCAACAAATTTGTGATTCATACCACCCTTAAGTGATAGCGTCGAATTTTTTTTTCTATTTTCAATCAAAATAATTTTTTCTTATCAGTCAATTAATTTTTTAATGAGCTTAGTATCTGATAAGCTTTGAAGTAGCTACTTGGAGTAGGTTTTTTTCGGCAGCCGCTGATGTGCATAGATTGGGAGCAAGTTCCGTTCGACGGCAAGCCTTCTTTAATTACGTAATGCTTAAACTGGGGTGGTCCATAGGAAAGATTTTTTTTGGTCTCACCGCTTGAAAGTAAAACTTCACAATCAGCTATATAACATATAAATTTAGCTCTTCCCGAAAGTATATTAGGGGTCGACCTATTCGAAAAAATCATGCTTATGGTTCGAAAGAGAGAGAAAAGGGGTAGGGAGATGCAAATATAGATGCAAGATAATGTGAGAAAACTAAAGAGTGGTATGAGATAGAAAGAGGGAAAGTGGGAAAGAGAAAGTGAAAGGATAGAAAAGTAGTTAGAGGAGATAAAATGCATGAGGAAGAATAAGCGATAAACATGATTTAAAGTTCCTTGACTGCTCTGAAAGTAGTTTTTCTAAAAGAATTTGATGTATAAAAGTTAGTTCTATACGTCTCTAAATTACCCTAAACCGATATTTTTGAAATTTTCAAAGTAGAATCATGTGGTCACTGAGCTTAACGTAGGCTATAACTTGTTATGAATAAATTGACAGCACTTCTCCAGTGGGCACGACAACTTTTCATTTATAACAGAGCGAGCCTGTACAAATTTATTGAAACATGGGCGATGGCATTTCCTCTATTCTAAGAAAACCATAGTATACCGTCCTTATATGAATACAGACGTGGGTGCACATTAAGCGTAGATACACTTCTATCTGATAAATGTGTGGCTGTTTTGGCTAGATCGTCTACGTCAAAAATGCCGCGAATGCCTCTGTGGGCAGGGACCCATAGTATTTCTTTTGTGTATAGTGTAACGTTTTTTTTTCTTTCTTGTTCTTTGTGGCAGCGGACTGCCCTCAAGTAACCCATAGTACCGCCGTTAGACATTACGTCTCGGCGGGGAAAGGCGATTTAATCGCCACCTTTTCGCATGCGAATTTCTCTGCATGCATCAATCGTGTCATAACTATAAACGCGATGTTGCTCGTAGTAGTCCAACGATCTATGTGCCTTATTAGGGGAACTGAATTTCTTATGAAGGTTCCTTCCCAAACTCTTCCCACCGTCCTTATTACTTAACTCGCTTGATTTTAATGTCGTACAGATCTGCCATTTCAGATGACAGTAGATATACTGAGATAAAACTAGGATCACGTCGTGGGCAACTGTCCGATAATACCGCCCGCATTGCGTAATTCTAAATATTTCAAGTAAGGCTTTGAAATCATTTGATAATACCCGATAGTTGGGATTAACTCAGCCATACTCCGCTTTGAGCTCTCAAACACCACTTCTGTCATATTGCTAGCCATATCCAGCACATATTCGTTAGCCATACTTTTATTTTCCAACGGCGTCATTACATAACCCTTGCAGCAGATCTAGTTCTTTGGCCACTGCTACGACGACGATCACATCTCATACATAGCCGAGAATTTGCATGATTCCGGAAGGGTCGATTTTTAGCACGACGTAATTTATTGTATACCATAGCGTTGGACAGATCCCTAAGGTACAAATCGATAACTTTTCGATAGCAAAATGGTAACTTTTTGGTAACATATCGATAACCATTATTTTAGTAATCGATAACTTTTCAATAATAAATCCATAGCTACTGCATTCCATAGCGTTGGCTCTAGACAAGATCCCTAAGGTACAAATCAATAACTTTTCGATAGCAAATGGTAACTTTTTGGTACATCAAACTTTCGTTTAGTCGATAACTTTTCATAAATCCAAAACGCATTCTAGGTTGGCCTTAGACGTCCCTAGGTAAAATCGATAACTTTTCTATAGCAAAGTGGTAACTTTTGGTAACATCGTAACATAACTACTGCATTTCATAGCGTTGGCCCTAGGATAGATCCCTAAGGTACAAATCGATAACTTTCGATAGCAAAATGGTAACTTTTGGTAACATATCGATAACCTTTCGTTTAGTAATCGATCGACTTTTCAATAATAAATCCATAATTTTTCCATAATTATTTTTTCTTTAACAGCCGAGGCTCTGGCGACCCCAAGTTACTCAACAGCAACAACTACGCTAACGCTTAAATGAGCAAAAATGTTTACACATCAAACATCTCATCTAACGCTTTCTTCACTGCTTTCTGATCCTTCGCATGCATTTAGGTCATGGTTTTGTCGGTTGAGCAAGGTTAAATGCTGCCACAAAAACAACATTATAAAACCAAAACACTTATTGACATCGTTCATGGAGGTAAAAATTTCCGTAAAGTTAAAATGATTGGCCAAAATCATGTCAACCACGTCCATAGTCCACATGAAAATAAAATTTTGCCTGCCTCTTGATCATTGATTGCTATAAAAATGGATATTGCTTACTATTTTGCAAATTTAATTGAATATTTATTAACTACCAAAAATTCCATCATTTCCGTAACCATTTCTAATTTAATTAATAATGAATATAGAGACACGCTATTGGCAAATATGAACTTGACAAAGTTTGAATATGTAGGTACATGCAAATGTAAGAATCTAATGCGATATTGACATATTAAATATGCTTATTGACATCATTCAACTAAAATAAAGAAAGCTAATGTACATTTGAACTAATTAAATGTAATGGAATCATAAATTAAAATAGCGTTCGTTGAAGTGTATAATTTAAAAAACATAAAAATTTGTGTAATTGCTGTCATAAACAGAAAAATAAACTGAGACTTCATTGAATATTAGAGGAGCCAGTGTGCCTTGGCCTAAGCTAATTT
>JARSSU010033193.1:0-54343 GCA_029619165.1 Eurosta solidaginis
TGACAAGTGAATATGCTTACCAGGTTTGTTTAACAGAGGATGTAATAAAATGCAAAGAAGAAGAATGTAAGAGAAGTGCACGAAAATAGTTTATGAGCTCATTCTTGAAGCGCAGCGCATTTTGTATGGCTTTAAGTTTTTGGGGCAGAGCGTTCCAAAGGCGAACAGCGTAGACAAAAAATTTACGTTCAGTAACTAGGCAGTTGTACTTCATAGTAGTTAAGTTGAACGATCGAGGTGATCTGTTAAATTTACGGCGGTCCATGAGATATTCAGGTTGTCGAAATGCGATGATCTTATGAAGCAGTGTTAGGCACTTAAATTATAACAGGTTATCGAATTTAATAGAAAAAATCCGCTTGGCGAAAATGGAGATGTGCTCGTAACGACCAACACTATACACATATCTGGCTATATTATTATAGAGGACATTTAGTTTACTACGACAAAAGCTATCGCAATTGGCATAAAGTTCACATCCATACAATAAGGTGGGTAACAGATATGTTTTAGCTAACATTTTTAGCTAACCTTACCTATTGCTCTATAAATGTGGTTATTCCATGTCAAATTCCTTTTAAAAATCATTCCAAGATTTTTTGCGGTGTTTACATAGCCTACGACTGAGTTATTTAATTTTACTTTATTGAAACTATCAAGCGATATGATTTTCTTATATATTACTATGCACTGTGATTTATTTGGGTTTAAAAGTAGGCCATTATCACTTGCCCACTTGTTTACATGTTCTAAGTCAGTGTTAAGATAACTAATACAACTATTAACAGATAAAAGAGGACAACTGACATATAATTGCACATCGTCTGCGTAAACATGAATATCACAATACCTCAACACACTTTGAAGGTCATTAACATACAACACAAACAATAACGGGCCAAGAATCGAGCCTTGAGGAACACCCTTGGAGAGCGGTAGATAATTTGGTATGTAGCTCCCATTGCACACAGCTTGCGATCGCTCACTGAGGTAGGAGTTTATTAAATGTAAAGTAGGAGGTGAAAAATTGAACAAGTTTTTAACTTTAGAGTAAGAAGATTGTGGTTTACAGTGTCGAATGCTTTGGTGTGGTCCAGGAGCGTTAGAAAAGTAACAAGGTTGTTGTTAATGTTTAATTAAAGCAGTGGTACAGCCTCTACAGCTTCTAAAGCCAGACTGGTTACGATTTAAAAGTGAGTTTCGGGTCAGAAATGAGTTTATCTGGTTATGCATTATACGTTGAAGGACTTTGGACAGGAATGGCAATATAGCGATGGGTCTGTACTCTCCATTGGGTTTCTTCATCGGAATGATCTTCGCAACTTTCCAACAATCAGGGAACACGGACGTGGTCAATATAGTATTAAAAACATAGGTAACAAACGATAAAATTTTAGGGAGTAGACATTTAAAAAATTTTGGATGAATTCCGTCTAGACCAGTAGCATTGGACTTTACACCAAGGACAGACTCAACGACTGCACAGTCATCAACGTTCGAAAAAGAGAATTCGGGTATCGCACCACATAAATAATCGCCATACCGTTTCATGGCATAAGTTACTGTCACAGCTAGATGATTGAACAAATTGCTCATTTAATTTATTTACGTCTACATTTTCAAAGATATCGTTACATTTGCTCCCGATGCCAATATCCCGAATGTATTTCCAAGTCTTCTTCGACCCTATTGCTGTACTAAACTGATACTCATAGTATTTCAGCTTTTGCAGCTTTATAGGCTTGGTAACTTCTTTTCTGCGACCCTTGAAAACATTGTATGTTACAGTACATTTAAATCGTTTCCATTTCCGATAAGCTATGTTACGCTTTTGGATAAGCCTCTTTATGTAGTTGTTGAACCAAGACAGTTTACGATTTTTTGAGTGTTTCACTACAATAGGCACATGTTGGTCAAAAAGTGAAGCGATATTATTTTGAAGAAAACGGATCTGCTCGTTTGTAGTATTTAAAATATAAAGCAGTTTCCCAAGGAATACTATCAACAGCTTCTTCGAGTTGCACATGATTAATATGCATGAAATCCGGGTATGAATAGGCACCTGCTTCACATGTGCGGTCGAAGTCAAATGATATAAAAATTAGATCATGATTGGAGAAGTTTGGGACTGAAAGCTGGTCGTAGAGTTGAATATTCGATAGTTCATTAACAAAAAATATATCTAAAAGAGTACTGCTAGTTTGGGTGAAATGTGTTGGCGTTATGGTATTTACTGGGAAAAGTGCAAGGGTTTGCATAGCTAAAGAAAATTTGTTTTCACGAAGCAGGTCACTATTGAAATCTCCAACAACTACAATATTATTATAATTTAAGGTACAGTCGTGAATTTCTTCTAAAAAGTTATCAAAAGCAACGTATTTGTTTGGCCTGTACACACAACCTATTAGTATTTTGTCATGATGGGAATTTATTTCAACAAAAATGTATTCTATAGAAGTAAAGGGTTCAGATGTACAAACAGTTTTACAACATAATCCATGTTTAACAAATACAGCAACCCCACCACCATGCCCGATTCTATCTGCACGAAAAAGTTTATATCCGTCAACGCAGAACACTGCATCACTGTGCCACTGAGAGAACCAAGTCTCGGAAACGCACACAACATCTATATCTGATGACTCAAAAATATGCCGAAACTCGTCTATTTTAGGTGATAGGCTTTGCGCATTAATATGACATATTTTTAAGCCGTTTCTTTGCTTGCCTAGTACACGTATCATATTGTATGTGCTGTCATAGCCCTTAGAACGCATACAGCTGTTACAGCTCAGAACAACATTGACACTGCGCTTTGACAGCGAACAAGCTTACATACCTTATGAAACTCAAGCAAACGAAGGCATAAGGAGATAAAAAAAAACAAATAAAAGAGATTAAGAGGCGAATTGAGAATAGAGACAGATTGATAGCGTGCATATGTAAAAAGTAAATGCAGAGAATACAAAGCCATTACTCTAAATTTTAAATCTAATATTAAAATTATGATAAATAATAAAAATGACAATAACAGTAATGTAAGCTGAAGAATGTGGGAGATATTACTTATAGCAAGCCAATATTTATTTGCTTGTGCTCAAAAGAGTGTTCACATCTGCTCTTGTGCATACTAGCTGCGGCTCTTCATTTGGCTTACGTCTTATGTATACCTTGCCTCTGATAGAGAACGCTGAGGTTATCAATTTCTTTCTCCGAAGCTCAGATGCAAAAGACATTACTTCGCGTGTCACTTTAGGCAAGCTTTCGTGTAAGTGAATATTTCCATAGCCTGGCACGTCAATATCGGCGAGTGTGAGAGGCCTCTTGCGGGATTTATACAGAGCAACAATTGACTTTAAGAGCTTAGTTCGGTCGTTGGAAGAGAACAGCTTGACTATAATTGGCGCGCTTTTATTATTTTGCTGTTTTTCATTACTGCTCCGTATTCTAAATACATCACGCAGCGGGGGTGTTTTTTGTTGCGCTACTCTGCATAGCTTACCAAAGATCTCAGGCAAATTCTCATCATTCGTTTGGGGAATACCACTGATAACGACGTCAGTGGCGACTGCGCTATTCTGTAGCTCAAATATTTGACTACGAACTTCAGCAAGTTCACTGCGCATGATATTATTATTGGAGAAAGAGCTCTCTACTGCAGTTAATCTTGCTTCGATTGCACTCACTGATATCTTCATGTTGGTTATCTCACCTGTTAACTCGCTGATTCTTTGCATTACTCTTTCCTCTGAGTTTTTTATAATTGCAGTCAGCTCTTCGACAATTTACACTCTCAGCTCATCCATTTTCCCTTCATGTTGTTTGTTGTTGCCGGTGGTATTGTAGGAGATGCATTTGTTTTACGCGCTGGATTCCTCCGTTGTGGTTGCATCGGGGTCATGGTTGGCACAATTCGACAAAATGAACAGCAATATTGTTAAGAAAATTAAAACAAATTAATACGCGCACGTTTGTATAGCACAAGTGGTAATTTTATTGCGAGGAAAACACAGCGAAAAGTGAAAAAACTCGGAGCAAGGCGAAACACGTCCTACTCGTTCAACGACATACTCTCTTTCGATAATAAATTTACCATCGAAAACGAAGAAAACAATAGCATCCCGTTTTTAGATACACGCGTATATAGAGTCCACAACAACATAACATTAGATTGGTATTCAAAACCAACTGCTTCTGGGCGCCTCATAAACTTTTTGTCATCGCAGCCTTTAAAATACAAAATAAATACGGCAAAAAACTTTATACATAAAGTATTATCAATTAGCCATCAACAGTATCATGACGCCAACGTAAGGAAAATTAAAAAGACACTTCAAACTAATAATTACCCCGACTACCTAATAAATAGTTTAATTGAACGAAAACAAATGAGCACAAGAAACACAACACAAAAAATACCAAATATAGATAATAATAACCCGACAAAGCAATACTTTAGCGTCACACACATTCCTAGGTTCACAGAAAACTTAGCACACGACATTATAAATACACCTAACACAACACTAGCATACAGATCAAATTGCACTTTGGCTACTTGTTTTACAAAAACAAAAAGCCCACTAGAGACACACCAACAAAGCAACATAGTGTATGGTATTTCCATGTAAAGGGAACCAAAACAACAACAATTTTTGCGACAAGGTCTATTTGGGCACGACCAAAAGGAGATTCGGCATGCGAATAGCTGAGCATGAAGCCGACATGCGTAAACAAAAGCCCAGTACAGCATTATCACAGCATGCAATAGACAACAATCATATGTTCGACTTTGATAACGCGAAAATCATAGATAAAGAAATAAGAACAAAAACCAGATATACATTAGAGAGCCTAAGAATTCTGCAAAAAAGAGAAAAGAACATAAATTTAAGAGAGGACAGTGACAATATTGCCGCTGCATATTTAGTTTGTCTATAATTTAAGTTTAGTGTGACAAGCGTACCACACAAGATGGTATCGATCTCTTTCCTTTTTTTTATACTGTTGATTGTTTGTTTAGTTCAGTTTTAAATATTCTAATATAATTTCAACCACCATATTTTATTGTAAGTTAAAATAAAAATTCACAAACAAATTTTTGTTCATTGTTGTTACTTTTATGTCCAGTGCCATACAACTATATACATGTAAAATTAATAAAACTTATGTACCTTGTTGTTTTTTGAGAAAAAAATAAATATAGCGTTATGCCCTTGAAAATGCCAAGGAAATTTGGCGAAACGTGGGGCTGAAGGGAATAATCGTGTTTTATTTGCACCATGGAAATTAATAGATCAGAGCAGCTTATAAAAAACTAAGAATTTACCAACAAACTGATCGGAAAAACTATACATTTATAAATTATAATACTTATTTTTGTAAAATTAAGAATTTACAAGTTATTTTTATATTATTATATTTTATTAATATAAGTAGAAAATGAGCAAGGTTTATTGAACCTACTCGGTTCAATATATAAACAAACTTATACAATATCAATTTTAAAAAAATAATAAAATCAGTCTTGTAGACGGCAATTGATGTACTAATTAATTACTACTTCATTTAAATTTATACATATTTCATAATAATTATTTCATAACTTAAACTTCAACTGAATGATAATCCAAAGAAAAAAAAACTTTGCTTTTACTGTACATATACATATGTATGTATGTTGTAGTTAAGTTGACCATGCATGCATACACAGGCAGGCGTTGGCTGTATACAATTGTAGCACGTACCTGCGGCAAGTAAATGTAAGCAAGTTACTCGAGGTCAGGTCAGAAATGAGGTAATATCTTTTGAACCACAAAATTGTCCAACTTAAAATAAAAAGGGTTTTTTAGATGAAATTGTTTCGCTTTTATATATTTTTTTACGAAAATATTCGTGGGGGAAAAGTAATTATGTAATAATTATTTAAAAAATTATTTTTTTATTCATTATTTTGATTTTATATAACTAAATATTTTTTAACGCAGTTATAAATTAAATATTGTTACCTTCACAATAAAACAAAAATTAATAAGATACGGCGAGTGGAACGAAAGGTATAGCATTTTGAATGTGGGCAAATTTGCTTACCCATCGAGTCTGAGCACATGCAGATCTCTGAAAAACATTTTTTTTCGAGGAAATCCTGATATATATGTTGACTTAAATTGCGAAAAGATTCCAACAAAAAAAATTGGTGTCTTTTAAAAAAGTGAAAATTTTTTTCTACAAATCCGTTTGATTTGTAAAATAATGACCCATATACGACATTACAGTACAACCGAAAATTCGAAAGTTGCTTACGTTTGGCTTGCGACCCGACCGCAATTCCTCTGGCGTTTTGTGTAGCAATTTATGAGGAGATCGGTTGATAATATAAGCAGCACAATTCACAGCTTCAGCCCAAAAGAATTTTGGTAGAATAGCATCGCTCATCATCGACCTCGCCCTTTCCATTAAAGTGCGATCCATTCTTTCTGCCAAGCCATTTTGCTTCGGACTATAAGGAACTGTGGTTTGGTGTACAATACCGGTCCTTTTCAATTCCCGTTCCATTAAATGAGTTATGAACTCTTCCATTATCAGTTCGTAGGATCTTTATATGATTATTCTGTTGGTTCTACACTTCTCCTTTAAATTCTTTGAAGCAATCCAGAACATCATCCTTTGACTTAAGGAAATAAACGTAAACTTTTCGAGTATAGTCGTCTATAAAAGTTAAGAAATATCGGTTCCCTTCTAACGACCTTACCTCTAAAGACCCACAAACATACGAGTGTACAATATCTAGTATTTTCGATGCTCTTGATCCTTCTGATGCAAAACTAATACGGTGTTGTTTGCCCATTGAACAGGAAACACAAGAAGTTTTCTGTTCACCTTCAACCTGAATACCATCCACACATCCGTTTGTTAATAACTTCATGTTATCTAATCCCAAATGTGCAAAACGCCTGTGCCAAATTTCATATGACTCACTCTTTGTGTACAATACACATTTTTCATTTGTAATATTAAACTTAAACAACACGTTGGAAAAACCCACCGTCGCTACCACATTATCTGCTGAATTGACAATTTTGCAACCCTGTTTATCAAATATTACACTGTTGTTGTGTTCCAATAGCTTTTTAACCGACAACAAATTTGCATTTAATCTTGGAACATACAAAACGTCATATATTTGTATTTCATATGGCTCGCTTAACAAAGTTCCCTTTAGCTTAACGTCACCTTTTCCTTCTATTTCCAGATAGCTCCCATTGGCTGTTTTAATCTTGCCACTAAACTTACCCATATTTTGAAAAAGCATTACATTTGCAGTCATGTGATCCGTAGCTCCACTATCTATATACCACTCAATGGTAGAATGCTGGGCACGGAATGCAGCAAAATTAGTAATGCTTTTATCTTTTACCTTTTTATTTGTTGGACACTCCGATGCAAAGTGACCAGTACCATCAGATTTAAAACAACGTAGTTTATCCTTCTTTGTTTTTGGTTTCTTACCCTTGAAATTTCCCTTTTTTACCATAAGAGCACCATTTGATGATGACGGTTCCCACTTTATATCTTGTAAGAGTTTTTGCTTAATGCCATCTGCAGTAATAGTTTAACCATTGCATTCTATACTCATAATCATAGGCTTGTATTCGTCAGGTAATCCTTTCAATAAAAGACGTCCGACCCATTCATCGTTCACAATAAACCCAATATCGTTAAGCTTCTGTGCAGCAGATATAACTTTTTTTAGGTATTCCTCAACAATTGAACAATCCATCAATTGCACGCTGCAAAGCTTCTGCAGTAGACCTATGCGCCTATCCAAACCCGTATATTGAAAAAAAATTTTTAAAGCATTCCAAACTTGCTTTGAAGTCACAGCATCTTTTACATGAACATATAAACTTTTTTCCAATGCTAGGATTATCTTACAACATGCGTTACGATCCTTAATAGCATATAGTCCTTGACCTTCATCTGGCTCAATGTATTTCCAAGCATCTTCCAGCTCCAGCTGTGTTCTCATTGCGAAACTCCATGTTCACCAATTCTCGGAGCCAACAAGCTTCTCCATATTCTGCACCATCGATAACGTGTTCATCGCTCCTGATTATGGTTTGAAATTCCTTATATAATATATATATTTATTTTAAGGCTGATGGCCCATAACCTTTTAGTAGAGTATGTTCTTTTAAGTAAGAATTTATTGAAGTTAATAAAGAAAATTTTTCTCTCTCAAGACAGAACAACATAAATATTCAAAACTAAATATATAAATATGTTCGTATAAAATTACAAGTAGAATATAACAAGTGTATATGTATGTATATGCAACAGACACAAACAATAGCTAAGTGGCAAGAACGGTTGGAGGCCTCGAGTAAAGAGCGTTGGACCTTCACGCTAGTTTGTTGCTCAATGGAATGAGCGGAGAACTGAACTACCATCTCACGCAGATACTGAGTGGACATGGCGGTTTCAAAGAGTATTTATGGAAGCGTAGGATAGAGGAAGATCCGCTTTGCCCAATGTGTACCACGGAGTTAGAAAACGCAGAACACGTCATGTTCCACTGCCCCCGTCTCCACGAGGAAAGACTCGCATTGCATAGAGTTTTTTGGGAGGAACCTACCACGAGAAATTTAGTATCACAAATGTGCAACACGAAAAAGTACTGGACTGCAGTGAGCAAAATGGCATTTATAGTCATGACACGCCTAATGGATGCTGAGTGGGAGCGCAGAGAAATGCACAGGCGAAGCAGTGGCGATTAAATCGGCACTCAGAGCAAATAGCAGGAAGCTGGACGCAGGGACAACAGTAGGCTCTTAAAAAATGAAAAATATGGAACGCCACCTTGAAGTAATGCGAAAGTGGTACCGGGGTAGGCGACGGTTCCAAAACGGGGCTGTTTTCTAGTCTACGGACACATGGTTGCTGCGACGGCAGCAATTATGGTGCATTAGGCAGTTTTCAATCCTCCCGTAGCGCCGCAGGGGAAAGACTTTGCCTCTCTTTAAAATTAATTTGTTAGTTGTCGTAAATACAAAGAATATTCAAGCTTTAGCGCGCAGGTTTTTAGTCGTAAGAACAAAAATTTGTATATGTTGGGAATTGTTTGGGAGCCTAATCTGGTTTTCGGATTGTAATGGAAAAATAAATTGTGGAATTTCCCGTCGGACGAAGGAAATCGAATCTTCTGTTGGAAATAGCAAGAAGAGAGGAGAAGCGAGGTCTGATAGGCCAGTCTAGACATCCTAAATAGGGCTAGGGATAGATTTGAGGTGAAATGTCGTCAATTGAAGCCGGCAACTCGGGAAAAATCGCATCGAGTAGATGAGAAGCCACCAGTTTGTTGAGAAGGTGTATGTCAGGTCGATTGTTGCCGTATCCGTTTGCTGAACTGCTTTGAGTACTAATAAAATTAGTGCACTTAGTAATGAGCCAAAAAATTGTGTCTAAATGTGTACTTAGTCAAGTACAGACACTTACTATGAGTGACTAGCACATAAAACGAGTGCCCCGCAACACATATGTCCCATACATATATTGTAGAAAGGTCCCTAACGCAATTAAAACAAAGAAGACTTCACTGCTTGAATTATGAATGTCGAGTTGTCTTTATTCAAATAATTCAGCCTATTTATATTAGATTATTCTAAACATATTCTTACATATCTATTTACATTTAAGCTTACATACTTACATACATAACTACCTTAAACATACATACTTACATACCTACATACTACTCGGCACAAAATATGTACCTGCATATATGAGCTGCAAATTTATGGGAAATGCTAACCTTGCAAGTTGCAGGAATGCAAATTGCTGGGATTCAAATTCGTTTGGTTGTGTGTTGTACACGTCTGTTTATTAATGGCTGTGCCAGCATTAATTCTCAAATGCATTTTTATGTGTTGATGAACATTTAGACTATTTTTGTAGCAGGTTAGAATATTAGACTGATTTACATATTTTGGATTAAATTGAATTGTTGGCTGCTTACACTACATCTCCCTTTTTTTTAGAATGCTTATGCATTTGGGGAATGCATGAGTATTCTATTTTTGTAAATTAATTATACTTTTGTATTTTAATGTTTGTAGGTTTAACATCTTCTTATTCTACTAATTTAAGTCTATTTTTGTGTATTTTTATTTGCCTATTCTCTATGTTACTACTAAATTTTTGCTTATCCTCATTTCCTATTCTAGATGGGATTAAGGTGTCATAATTTTTATTATTAGTGTTTTCTTCTTCATCGATTTCTTCTACCTTATAGGGGATTAATGTAAAATTATTGTTTTCATCGATGTTTACTACTCTAAAAGGTATTACTAAAATAATTTTTCCTATTGATATCTTTTTTTTTCAAGTTATTAATAAAATTATTTTCCTATCGGTATTTTATATTCTGCAGGGTTATAGAGTTATTTTTCCTATTGATACTTTCTATTCCGCGGGCCATTAATAAAATTATTTTTCTTATTGATATTTTCTATTCCGCAGGTCATTAATAAAATTACTTTTCCTATTCTACAGGGTATAATAAATTTATTTTTCCTATTATACAGGTCATAAAAGAATTATTTTTCTTATTCTACAGGGCCCTATATATCTATTATCTATTTATCTATTTAGCTAGATCCAAAAATCCTATTATCTAAATTTATGACTTCTCTAAAAGGCGAGGTTTTCCTAGATGCAAACGGTTAAGCAAAGTTTTTTGTATTGGTAGTCCATTTCAAATTAAAATTGAAACGTATAGAATAAGGTAATGGTTACTGTTTAGGCCACAAGCCTAAATATGGCGGTGCACCCTCGTATTACTTAACTTTTTCTTTTCGTTGTCCTTTTACCTCACATCTTTCATTTATACATATCGGTTTATACCGATAACCGTTTACCCCGCCGGATAATAGTTAAGCCTAGGATTCGGCGGTGACCGCGAACAAAAGGTTTTTTACCTCTTTCACTTCTTTTGCGAACGTCTAAGAAACCGCCAGCAGCCAAGCCACCAAAGGTAAGCCCTTCAATTCTCTTTAACATTTTAAAATTCATTTTTGCACTTCCGTCATCGGAAACATTGAATGTAAGTGGATTATCTTGCATTTGCCTTTACTTTAATTTTATTGTCTAACCAATTCCATTTATTGTGATTAAGTGGACTAACGTTGCATTTGCATTTCCATTTATTTTAATAAATATTATTGTTCACTTTTTATAACGAATTCGTTTGTGATTTTCTTTCTTATACCATTTTTCCTATTTTCCAGCAATATTTTTATTAGATCTTATGTTCATTCGATTTTCTTTCTGGGTGGCCTTTCTTTTTGTCGACTTGTTCACACGATAACTTCTGGGGGTTAATGCAAAATATTAGATCTTCGGAACTGGGGGTACCTATTTTTTTTATTTTTTAAATATGCTTTACTCAGTATTCATTATTCTTTGAAAATTTTTCTCCTAAGGGACAAATATCTTTTTTCTCTTACAAGTCCTAGATTGCCGTACATTTTTAATCCTGGTTGATATTGTCCCTTAAGTCAATAACTTCCTGTATTACGCTACATTTTTCTATCTTTTTGATGAAAACGAGCGTGCATGTCTAATTGCAAATTATATTTATAAGCGCTTTATTTATTATAAGGTTCTCTTTGTGACTTTTGATTTTCTTCATTCTGGTTGGTTTGGAATTTCCGATCTTCGCTGGGTATTTGCTATTTCCACTTACGTAAGGTTTTTAGTCAAGCATTATTTTGCGAAAGGTTTGTGGTAAAATCTTCTAACTTTGACAGCTACTACTGGTCATAGCAATTCATGAACTTAGACAGTGCTAATTTAATTTTTTTTTTTAATTTAATTTATTTATTATTACGGGCTGTTTAGGCCTAAAAACTTAAACTACTAAGTACAATTTCATTATTATATCATTTATTTCTATTGCATATGCCGTTGGAATGCATGTGATTCCGATCAGCATATTTACTGCGTAAACAAACGGACGAGTCTGGACCCAGTCATTTAAGGAGGTTGGAGGACGCGTTTCCAATCCTCCAGGGCTCCCAGCTTAAGGCGAACAAATTGGGAACTTTATTTTTCAATTATAATTTGTATTTTAAGCTGTCGGATGTATATGGTCTCCGATCAGCACAGCTAACTGTCTTTGGATGTTTGGAAATTGAGTGTACCCAATCCCCCCTCACTTTGTTTCGTAAAGACCCGCTGTCGGAACGCATGAAGATTCGTCAGCACATCTCAAAATATATTGGAGGTTGAAAAGGACGTGTTTCCAATCCCTGCTCCAACTTTTGTTTTGACCTTATTTTGTTACACTCAATATACATTTTATTGTTATATTAATGCTGTCGGCATGCGAGTGATCCCCGATCAGCAACAGTAAATATAGGGCTGAAAATGACCGAATTTCCAGCGAATTTGTGTTGGAACTGTCTGGAGTTACAGGTGGCTACTGATTTCTTTTCCTTAGTTCCGGGGTGCATTGTATTTTTGCTGCTACCAGTATTACCATTCCGCTTTTCCGCGCTCCAGTATCGGTATGTCCATGTAAAAATAAGAAAAGAAAAAAAAACTTTCCTTATTGGACGGTTTTACAATGCTCAATATCACTTTTTTAAAGGTATTGAAGTTTATTAATACTTTTTATTTGATTAGGATTTCTTGAATATTTCAGGACCCTTATCATATATTTTTGCTTGTCCCATTCTTGTTTTGAAAAGAGGTAATCTAAATTTGGTTTTCTCTGATTGCGTATGAATGTGCAATCAATTTACATATCTAAGCTTTTCGCTGAGGTATGTTGGTAATTTTACCGTGCTTATATTAATAGCAAATTTCATACTGTGTTAGAATATGAGCTGTTTTATACTCAACCAGTTGTTAGTGCTTCTATCATTTATTAATGGGAGTATCATACCTCATGTTTAATATAAATCTCATAGCTTTATTTTGCATAACTTGTAGCTTATCTACCTGAGTTACATTTTCGCATAAAGTATTGGTTTGTGGGACATATATGAATTGCGGCTCTATGATGGATTTTATACACTTTCGTTTGTATTTTCTACTGATAAATTTTCTGACCTTTTCCAAAAACCAATTTTTCTTGCTATTTTGGCAACTATTTAATTCAATTTGATCATTAAATTTTAAATTTATTATCAATCTGAACCCCTACAGCACAATTGTAAACGTTCATTCATAACTTACGTTAATGTTTGTAGTTGCATTATTCTTGTTCACGCTCGATATTACAAGATCCTTATATCATCCGCTCGGGATATGACCATACAATGGGTTTTAATTAACATTAATTTTAAGCTTTTTGTTTACAAAGCTACCTGTATAGGGTGTTTTCAAGTCTTCCTGCATTTTTGCTCCTAGACTACATATATAAGTGTCACTTTACTTCGAGCAAGTGCGTCATTCCAGCAAACAGCCTTATTTTCTAATGTTTTTTAGCGCCGAAGGATATATCTTTTATAGATATGTATAAATGACCGCGTTGCCAAAACAGTCCTTGTGGCAATCCCATTCCTGCATACCTCTTCCGAGACAACCGACTCATGCTGTTTTTGTCTTCGGTTACCTAAAGAGCTCTGAAAACACTGCAGCCGTTGCCCCAATCCAATTTTCTAATTTTTTTAATCATTATATTTCTGTCTATAGCCGTTTAGACGGTTAAGCGCCAATTAAAAGTACTAAGTAAGTTGCAAATGCTCTCTATCAAGTCGATAAAAACCGCAGTATAACTTTTCTTTTGATTTAGTTCTTCTTTCCAACTCGATATTTACATAATTTAAAGCCGTTTCACAGAGTGGCCTTCTCCTCAAACCGGATTGTTCTTTAATTAGTATTTTATTTATTTCAGTAACTTATGAAGCTGATCTTTTTACTAACTGTTTCTAGATTTTTTCGATATTCGGCAACGTGTTGATCGTCTCCGATCTTCTGCCTTTAATGAATTTTTTTACCTTCTTTATGGCACTATTGTTGATATTTTCCATGCGTCAGGCACTATTCCCTCTACTAATGATTTATTTTGATATCCGCATATAAATGTCCATGTATGACACGCGAATCCTTAATTACTGTTACTCCTTCTGATCGTAAATTTGTTTCTCCGTTTTATTTTTTAACCTTTAGCTACCAATATGACATCATCAACCGTACTTTCCTTGGAATTTCAGACATTTGCTAAACCGTGATATTGCACGACTGTCGCCATGATCCAAAGTTTCGATGCTCGATTTAAGAATTTTCGCTTTCTTTAAGACTCGTAAAAATACACGTCCGTCCGCCGTTGCAATCTATCCATATCAATTTATAAATTATATTGTTTCAATTTGTTTGAAACAAGTGCTAAGATGTCTGCTTGCAATTCGTCCTTTTGCGAGGGGAACAGCCTTGCAAGTTTACATTTAAGCAAGGAGAAAAACAATTCGTCTTCTTGCCTATTAGCCGCAGAGTACTGTTCTCGCATCTTTATTAAAACGTCTTCAAAAAGTCATCCACCTTTTTTTCTTCGGCGGCTCACGAGGTGAAGGAGAGTTTACATTGGCAACTGGCCTGGAAGTAGAAAATAAAATTTAATAAAAATTTATTATAGGCGTACAAAGTATGTAGCTACTTAAATTTTTGGAAATGATCCAAAATAAACCTCAAAATAACCCCTAAAAATTTTTTAATGAAAGATTTTCGTGCTTGTTACGGTATCCGACGGATGCTTTGCGGAGGGAGTGCGGATCGATCCGCGACAAAACAAAAAAACTCAATGATATTTAAAGATGCCCTGGGTTTCGTCACGAAATTGGACAAAAAAAACTAATACAAACAAACAAAATTTGGAAAATCGGGCCAATCAGTTTTTTTTCAAATCTCATAATCTTTCATTTAAAAAAATACAAATTTTTCGGTTAAAAAGTTGATACAATAATTTTTAAACACTTTCTTTATATATGTTTTTTTATATATACGATTTTTTTCACGGTCCCTGGGTCACATGGGGAAAATTTTTTCCCTTATGTTGCATTGTCACCGGGTTCTGAAATGTGCTCCAAGGTTCAGGAATCTAAGTCTAAGGGAGGTTGTTCAAAATTCGGTCGGAAGATTCCACAGGCCCGAAATTGACTGTCTAACAATCGCTTAATTTCTCGATCCCTGCCCCATCCAGAAAGTTCTTTTATGATAGGTGTTATAACTAAATAGTGCCCAATGCTATGCTAAAAGTTTTAGATCTCTAGGTTATCTGGAAGTTCCGTAAAACACGAAACCAACTTTTCCAAGTTCAAACGATTTTTCACGGTCCCTAGGCCACCTGACGAAAATGTTTTCCTTCATGTTGCATTGCCACCGGGTTCTGAAGTGTGCTCTAAGTTTGAACACTCTACCTCTACGGGAAGTTACTATTTTAGATGGCTTTTTTGTACGTAGGCTATTATGGATCCATGTAGTGAAATTAAAAAACCAGGTTTATGAAAATTTTTCACTTAATGCCCGACGTTTCGCTAACGATTCTTAGCTTCTTCTGGCGCTTATCTTTTTTATTTATGTAAAGAAACAGAAAAATTTTGTATAAAATTAACAACCCTGTACACAGGCAAATTCAAAAATGTAAAAAACACTCACATAAATTGACGTAACAAATTTCTATAAAAATTAAATATACATATTTATATATATATGTGTGTCTGTATCAGTACCAGCAGGTTTCGGTACACTTGTCATACTAATTTGTGTTTTGTGTTTTGTAAACACAAGAGGTAGATTGCAGCAATATCTTTGGTGTCTTTCTTTATGTTGACAGTTTGTTCTCTTTTTTCCAATATACGAAGGCTTTCCATGGTGTATCTTATTCTTCCTCTCTTCTCAATATCTAATATTTTGGTGTTTTTTATATCTGCTTCGTGTCCACGTTTTAATATATGTTGCGATAGCGCGGTATTATCTTTCTTCTTCCTTATATCTGCTTCATGTTCTGACAGTCGCACTCCAAGGGCTCGTTTTGTTGTTCCAATATAAACTTTGTTGCATTGTTCGTTCTCTTTACCATTACATCTTATTTCATATACTACATTGTTTTGTTCTTGCAGCTCTACCGGGCTTTTTGTTTTTGTGAAAACCGAAGACAAAGTGCAATTTGGTTTATATGCGAGAGTTATTTTGTGTTTTTTGTTCTCTAAGTCGCGATTGAATTTCTCTGTTAATTTTGGTATATATGTAACACTGAAGAATTTATTGTTATCTGTGTCTGTGTTTGTTGTGGTTTGCTTTATATGTTTATTGTTTATTGACATTAGGGTGTCCTCTATTAAGTTATTTATAAGTTGACTCGGAAAATTATTGCTTTTTAGTATTTTATGTATTTTCTGTATGTTAGCTTCTTTGAACTTATGATGGCTAATGGTGAGTATCTTTTGTACTAAATTTCTCGCGGTATTTATTTTGTACTTAAGGGGGTGAGCAGATAGAAAATTTATTATACGACCCGAGGAGATTGGTTTGGAGTACCAGTTTAGAATTATTTTGTTGGCCTCCCTGTGTAATTTTACATCCAGGAAAGGGATGCTAAGATTTTCTTCCTTTTCTACCGTGAATTTTAATTTATTGTGATATTCGTTTAGTGTTTTAAGAATGATATCAACATCTGTTCGTCATACGATTGCGAAAATGTCGTCTACATATTTCACAATAAATTTGATGTCTATATTGTGTACATTTTTCAGCTCTAACGTTGTATATTCTAGAAGATCGTCCATGACAATGTCCGCGATTGTTGGCGAAAGGGGGTTTTCCCATTGGCATACCGTATGTTTGTGTAAATATTTTTCCCTCATACATGAAATAATTATTTTCTTTTAAACAGAAATCTAAGATCTTATGAAATGTGTTCCGCGAAATATTAAGTTTTTCTTGTATTGAACCAAATTTATTCATTATTATTTTTGTAGCTAGGTATGTCGATATATTTGTGAATAACGAGACAACGTCAAATGAAACTAGTATTTCATCGTCATTTATATTTATATTATTGAGCCTATCTTTTAGATCGTACGAGTTTTTTATATTGTACTTTTCTGAAGTTAAGTCGTTTAAGGCATTTACTATAAATTTGGATAAATACCGCGAGAAATTTAGTACAACAGATACTCACCATTAGCCATCATAAGTTCAAAGAAGCTAACATACAGAAAATACATAAAATACTAAAAAGCAATAATTTTCCGAGTCAACTTATAAATAACTTAATAGAGGACACCCTAATGTCAATAAACAATAAACATATAAAGCAAACCACAACAAACACAGACACAGATAACAATAAATTCTTCAGTGTTACATATATACCAAAATTAACAGAGAAATTCAATCGCGACTTAGACAACAAAAAACACAAAATAACTCTCGCATATAAACCAAATTGCACTTTGTCTTCGGTTTTCACAAAAACAAAAAGCCCGGTAGAGCTGCAAGAACAAAACAATGTAGTATATGAAATAAGATGTAATGGTAAAGAGAACGAACAATGCAACAAAGTTTATATTGGAACAACAAAACGAGCCCTTGGAGTGCGACTGTCAGAACATGAAGCAGATATAAGGAAGAAGAAAGATAATACCGCGCTATCGCAACATATATTAAACAGTGGACACGAAGCAGATATAAAAAACACCAAAATATTAGATATTGAGAAGAGAGGAAGAATAAGATACACCATGGAAAGCCTTCGTATATTGGAAAAAAGAGAACAAACTGTCAACATAAAGGAAGACACCAAAGATATTGCTGCAATCTACCTCTTGTGTTTACAAAACACAAAACACAAATTAGTATGACAAGTGTACCGAAACCTGCTGGTACTGATACAGACACATATATATATATAAATATGTATATTTAATTTTTATAGAAATTTGTTACGTCAATTTATGTGAGTGTTTTTTACATTTTTGAATTTGCCTGTGTACAGGGTTGTTAATTTTATACAAAATTTTTCTGTTTCTTTACATAAATAAAAAAGATAAGCCCCAGAAGAAGCTAAGAATCGTTAGCGAAACGTCGGGCATTAAGTGAAAAATTTTCATAAACCTGGTTTTTTAATTTCACTACATGGATCCATAATAGCCTACGTACAAAAAAGTCATCTAAGAAGAATAACTGGATCAGCTCAATAATAAAATAAAATAAGTATTTCGGAAGGCCTGCCGATATTTTTCAAGAATTTTTTAAAATTATACAACAAACGGAAAAAAACAGCAAACATGAAACACTACTTTGTGCACATGAAGTTCAAATATGGCGAAGACACATACAAAATACTCAAACTATACTGCAAACAAAAACAAAAACTATCCAAACTAAAAGCACAACTAAAATTTTTGTTAGAATGTAGAAGATATGACCTTATACCGAACCATCTGTCTGACACAGTGAAAAAGATCACTATAAATACAACGTCTCAAAGAGTAAAACAACAAATAGAAACAACAAAGTGCAACTTCATGAGAAAAGTACTTAACATAGAAATAACACAAACAAATATAGAAATCAAATCAACAAAAAATAATCTAAACCGCTATGAGAGGAATCTACGAAATTATATAAACGAATTCG
The DNA here is from genome assembly GCA_029619165.1 of Eurosta solidaginis. Classification (NCBI taxonomy): domain Eukaryota; kingdom Metazoa; phylum Arthropoda; class Insecta; order Diptera; family Tephritidae; genus Eurosta; species Eurosta solidaginis. The sequence continues at coordinate 18,643 of JARSSU010033193.1, forward strand.
ATTTTAGCTCGTTCATATCCCATCAAAATATCGCCAGTAAAAAGGACTGCGATAAAAAGAGAGACAGTTCAAACGTCAAAACTTGAGAGACTTAAAAGCCAACAACTAAAAAAGTTGGGTATACATACAAATGACGATTGGTTTATAAATAGAACGAATATACAATTTTCAAAAGAAGTAAAATGGTTACTCTCTCTAGGGAGAAAATTCGCGTTACCCACAACAACAAACATCCTTAAACCTATTAAAATAATTGCAGAACTAGAACAAGTAATTCAAGAGACCGCGGGAGATACCGATAAAAAAGAAGTAGCAAGAAGCAAATTGAACAATAGAATCTTAGAATTCAAACGAAGCATCAGAAGCAATACCACTTAGAAGTTTATATTGGAAGCATTAAACAAAACAAAAATCATACTAAAGAAGCACAAAGAAGCCATAGTTGTTACAGATTCGGATAAGGGGAACAAAACGGTGGTTTTCTACAAAGCAGACTACAAAAGGAAAATGAACGATCTACTGGGAGACAAAAATACATACAAAGTACTAAGAAACGACCCAACAAACACGCTCCAGAAGAAAAACAACCAACTGATAAATGAATTACACAGAAGCAAAATAATAAGCACTACACAAAAATTTAAAATGAACAGTAGCGCCGCCATAGCACCCCGCCTGTACGGCTTACCGAAAATCCATAAGCCAGACCTACCTTTAAGACCAATAGCATCATCATTCAACGTACCATGCTATAATCTATCCAAATTTATAGTAAATGCCTTAAACGACTTAACTTCAGAAAAGTACAATATAAAAAGCTCGTACGATCTAAAAGATAGGCTCAATAATATAAATATAAATGACGATGAAATACTAGTTTCATTTGACGTTGTCTCGTTATTCACAAATATATCGACATACCTAGCTACAAAAATAATAATGAATAAATTTGGTTCAATACAAGAAAAACTTAATATTTCGCGGAACACATTTCATAAGATCTTAGATTTCTGTTTAAAAGAAAATAATTATTTCATGTATGAGGGAAAAATATTTACACAAACATACGGTATGCCAATGGGAAACCCCCTTTCGCCAACAATCGCGGACATTGTCATGGACGATCTTCTAGAATATACAACGTTAGAGCTGAAAAATGTACACAATATAGACATCAAATTTATTGTGAAATATGTAGACGACATTTTCGCAATCGTACGACGAACAGATGTTGATATCATTCTTAAAACACTAAACGAATATCACAATAAATTAAAATTCACGGTAGAAAAGGAAGAAAATCTTAGCATCCCTTTCCTGGATGTAAAATTACACAGGGAGGCCAACAAAATAATTCTAAACTGGTACTCCAAACTAATCTCCTCGGGTCGTATAATTAATTTTCTATCTGCTCACCCCCTTAAGTACAAAATAAATACCGCGAGAAATTTAGTACAAAAGATACTCACCATTAGCCATCATAAGTTCAAAGAAGCTAACATACAGAAAATACATAAAATACTAAAAAGCAATAATTTTCCGAGTCAACTTATAAATAACTTAATAGAGGACACCCTAATGTCAATAAACAATAAACATATAAAGCAAACCACAACAAACACAGACACAGATAACAATAAATTCTTCAGTGTTACATATATACCAAAATTAACAGAGAAATTCAATCGCGACTTAGACAACAAAAAACACAAAATAACTCTCGCATATAAACCAAATTGCACTTTGTCTTCGGTTTTCACAAAAACAAAAAGCCCGGTAGAGCTGCAAGAACAAAACAATGTAGTATATGAAATAAGATGTAATGGTAAAGAGAACGAACAATGCAACAAAGTTTATATTGGAACAACAAAACGAGCCCTTGGAGTGCGACTGTCAGAACATGAAGCAGATATAAGGAAGAAGAAAGATAATACCGCGCTATCGCAACATATATTAAACAGTGGACACGAAGCAGATATAAAAAACACCAAAATATTAGATATTGAGAAGAGAGGAAGAATAAGATACACCATGGAAAGCCTTCGTATATTGGAAAAAAGAGAACAAACTGTCAACATAAAGGAAGACACCAAAGATATTGCTGCAATCTACCTCTTGTGTTTACAAAACACAAAACACAAATTAGTATGACAAGTGTACCGAAACCTGCTGGTACTGATACAGACACATATATATATATAAATATGTATATTTAATTTTTATAGAAATTTGTTACGTCAATTTATGTGAGTGTTTTTTACATTTTTGAATTTGCCTGTGTACAGGGTTGTTAATTTTATACAAAATTTTTCTGTTTCTTTACATAAATAAAAAAGATAAGCCCCAGAAGAAGCTAAGAATCGTTAGCGAAACGTCGGGCATTAAGTGAAAAATTTTCATAAACCTGGTTTTTTAATTTCACTACATGGATCCATAATAGCCTACGTACAAAAAAGCCATCTAAGTTACTATTTTAATTATTTTCAAACATAAAAGCTTTTAATATACATAAATTCCTAGTGTGCATATGCCGCCGGTAAAACACTATTTGCATGCATTTTTACATTTGCATACATTTTTATACTTTTTAATTTATTAATAAGAAGGAAAGAGATAATTCATAAATGTATGAATAATTTACATACATTTCATGGAAGTTATAAATTTGGGCATATTTATTGGTTTTTGTTTGTACAGAAATTGCTCAGCAGAAATAAACAAAAATGTCTGCAATTTGCTGCAACTTCACAAAACTCAAATCTGCAAAGAGCTCAAGTAAATATGGCATATTTCCCCACATTCATAATGGCGCGTAGCGAATACACCACAAATGAGTAAAATGAAATACGATTATAAATGGGCAAGTAATGGCGTACTATGTCTCAGAAAACATTCGTCGGTTTGTTCTAGCGAGCAAATCGCTATATTTTCTGAACTGACATCTCTTATTATATCTATCCTCTTTGTTATGACTTGGGCCGGATTTCTGTGCAGTTGCATATTTTTTCTGGTAAGTTACAGGAACTTAAAGAATATACGATTTTCCGAATCAAGAAATAGGTGTAAAAATGGCATTGATTTGTTAGTGCATATTTTAGTATATTTTGTCTTTAATGCATATATATGCATATTTTTTAATAAAGGTATATTTTGTCGCATATTTTTTAGTATTTGGTGAATTTCTGTTAAATACATTTCAAGATTAGTTGGAAACATTCCGAACATATGTTTTTAGACCAATAATGCATTTGCCAATGGGTATGAGTATATAGTCATTGTGAATGATGACTAAGTGTGATATCTTGTCTGTCAACTGCCTGATAGGATGTTCAATATGGCTACTTTTTAGCGTTTTGTCAGGGTATTCAATATGGCGGCGCCTATCTTCAGCGGGTGATAGAAAGAGATACAGAATGAGACAGCGATAGTCAATTACAAATCAGGTGATCCAATCACTTTGGAATTTTGACGTCTATGCAGAAGATATCACACTTAGTTGTCATTCACAATGTATATAGTTGGTATATACAGTCTGTGTGTATTACAATAAGGGTAGCGAGAATGAGAGCGAACTATATGTTTCTGCGTACACCTGTATGATTTGTACATATGTATGTACATATATACTTTTATATTTGAATTTAAACGTTGCTCACGGCCAGTGTCACTGGTATAAATTAGGGGTGGAACTATTCGAATAAAAATTATTTGAATTGATTTGTTAAATTAATTTAGTCACTTTATGTAGATGAATTAAAAAATTTAATGTCACATTAAGTTTGACCATGTGAATAATGCATATGTATGTATTCATAACTGCTCATTTTTGTGGTTACTCATGGGTCGTGTTGATTTATTAAATAATCCAGCTGGTACCATATGTGATAATTTATTTTATTCATGTGATTATTAAATTTTTATAACATGTTTAATTTATTTGTATTAGATTTCATACTAAATGTTGAGTCGAACTAATTACACAAATAATTTTCATGTTACAGTTTTGTAGCTCCGTTATGTCATATAAATTTAATTATGTATTATGTGAATTTCTATCCGGTTACATGTGTACATGACTGTATATTAATATATGAGAAGGGTATTTTCAATCCCGTTACTTGTACTTTTTGTCCTTTGTGGATTTATATGTTATCACAATTTATATGTAAGGTATAATCTCTACCCGTTATATGAATAGTTCATATAATAAATTAAACTTTTATCGTATCCAATCTTTGTACTTTTGTCCAATTTAGTTTATATTTTTCCAATTTACAGTTTGTCTCATGTCAAGTTGTATTCATACACAATTTAAAAAGATCCAGAGTAATAGATATATCTCTTTTGATTATCCATGTAGCTTCATGCGAAGATTTTGTATTAAATGTGTTCCATAACTGTTTTATTTATCTAGATTACTAATTTTTTTAGTAGTATTTTATTTATTAATTTTAACTTTCAATTTTAATGTTACGTAGAACTAATCGCACATGCAATAAAGGCAATTGATGCAGGAAAGTAGCATTACTGTTCTTTTTACAGTTTCGTAGCTCCGTATTTCATACAGCATTTTTCTTCCATTATACAAAGTTTAAAGTCTTGTTTTGTAGCTCCATTATCTTCTACAAATTCAATTTTAATGTTACATATTATTAATGTTTTTTATACACGAATGCCTTTTTAATTAGACAAAAAGTTAATTTTAGTTGAACAAAATCTATAAATTTTACTCTACATAACACATTTCTTTTTCACAAAACCGTTTTACACTTAAACGAATGTGTAATTATGGCGACATTTTTAACAAAACGATGTTACTGCTTCAGCGGTATACTTGCGACAAATACATATATTTATGTGTGTATAGATGCATATGTGATATTGTTGCTTGTTTGGGGTTGCTTTGTTAATATTCATTTATTTAGTTACATATATTTACGTAACCAAAGTTGACTTTGTTTTTTAGTAAACGTGTGTATAAATATTCATACATAATGGTACATGTACATATGTATTTAATAAGATTAATATGGTAGGGATTTTTGTTTCCCTTATACATACATATGTCTGTATGTAAGTTGTATGGAAAAATTTTGTTTTGATATCTTTTGGTTTGTATAAACATCTAATTGGTTACCATTAAAAAATATGTTTACACGTCATTGTCAACATTTTTTTGTCTGATGAATCAAAAGTTATTTAAGGCCAATATTAGTTTAATTGAAATTTTTGGAAAAAATTTCCTTAAATAAAGTTTGAAGCAATCCGTTTCAAACGAAACAAAATTCTAGTGGAATTAGTGACTAGTTTCAAAAACGGCTGTGTGTTTTTGCCGCTCCTTAAAATTTTGATTGTCCTTGAACGCGTTAAACGCAGTAATATAAATACCCAAATGTGCATATAAGCATATTCTAACATATGTACAAGTTGTATTCTTGCAGATTCCTTTGAAATTATATTCATATACAAGTGCATGTGGGTATCTCTATGTATATGTATATGCATTCAAGAAACTGCGCAAAGGGTTTATATTGTAACGAATTTGCTTGTAAATCCTCTTATTTGCAATCCTCTGCTAAGTTCGAATCACTAAACTGTTGAATAAATAACTCCAATTTGTAATAATGCAAAATGGCCTTTATTAAAGTACTTCACAATAACAAACTTTGCAACGAATAGCTTGATTAATAACCACACTGATTGATAGCTCAATGAAACTCTACTATTCAAAATAACACTGCTATTGCTCGCTAGATATCGTCTTAATCAAACTGCTTGACCAACTCAAATCAAACTGAATTACTTCTTACTCGCTGGCGCCGCTTTTATAGTTTACGCTGCATACATCTAGGCTCTTCTATTTCCAGAACTTACCAACTATTTCGAGTGTTTATAGTTCTCATATAGTTTCTACTTGTTTACAATTTTCTACTTTTCAGCGTCTCTCAGATGTATGTGAGTTTGTAGTTTACAGTCTCTCGCACACACATAGGCGTATAAGTAAATGCATCTGTGTGTGACATCTCTCGGCTGCCTTATATATGTGTATACATGATTTGATTATTGACGTGAACATCGCTTAGCATCGCCTTAGTGATGGTATAGCTTAGGGATGCTAATATCCGTGACACTGCCCTCCACCTAAGTCTGATCGTCCCGATCAGACAAATCTCTCGATCTAAACGCTGCTAGCATCGCCAGATGTACCACTCTTCTACTCCGTGGTTTCTCAATGCTTTGTATGCGGTAGATGGTATCACTGATCTTCTTCACAACCTTGTGCGGGCCTTCCCAACTGCACCGAAATTTGGATGGAACACCTTTCCGCCGGTGAGGGTTGTATAACAGTACCAAATCTCCCGCCAAGAAACCTTTCGAATTATTTTCCTTGTCGTACCTGTGTTTCATCTTACTACTCATTATCCTGGATCGTTCCCTCGCAGTCTGTTGCTTGACCAATGAAGAACCACTTCGCAGAGCTTGCGCTGGACGGATTTCCTTTGCATAATCAGTATCGTTCCGACGCTTCACAACAGTAGGCTTGAAACCACCCTTGCATTCTTTCTTCGTTTCAGTACGTCCGTTAGGGCTTTTCAATGCCAGTATTTCTCTCACAGGTACCTTCGGTTTTAATTTGTTTGGCCCATTTGTTCCATCAACCTTTACCTTTGAATTTCGTGGCCTTCGTCGAGTCTTCTCTACCAGTACCCGATTACTGCTGAACCCTTTTTCCAAACTAAAGTTAAGTGGCACATCTTGGTCCTCATAACACATCACCCTTCTCTGCATATCGATCTTGATGTCATGGTCAACCAAGAAATCCACTCCCAATATAACTTCATCAACAATCTCCGCCACAACAAATTTGTGTAGAACCATGACCTTCCCAATCAATACTTCACATATCACTTCTCCTGAACTTGGTTATACTCGCCAGTGACCGTACGCAACTTTGCTCCAGGTAACGGTTTTACTCTCCTGTTGACCAAGTCAGATCGGATCAAGGAATGAGATGCGCCCGTATCTACAGTCAGTATTCGTTCTTTGCCATCCACATTCCCTCTGACGGTAAGACTGCTTGATTTCCTTCCAATTTGCGACACAGATATCACAGGGCATTCAATAGCTGGATCTAGCTCTCTACCTCTTACTCGCTCTTGCTCATCTCCTCCAGCTTTGCGTTTACGGCCACCCACATTGTTGGAACTATTAAGACCAAGATCGCAATGACGTTCTATGTGACCGGACTTCCCGCATTTGAAGCATTTGATAACTTTTTCACTTCGCTTTTGCGATCCTTTCAGTGCCTCCAATATTGCGTCTACCCACTCTGGCCTTTCTACTTCCACACGGCGTGCTTTGAAAAACTGGCTTACACAGAAGCGACGCTGTTTCCTGAATCAGAGCTTGTGACACCGTTTCTGCGAATGTTGGCTTTGGGTTTGCGTATGTAGCTCGCTTTGTTTCGACGTCCCGTATGCCATTTATAAAGCTCTGAATCTTTACCCTTTCGGTGTATTCCACGGGTGCGTCCGCATTTGCGAGATGAGCCAACCTTTCAACATCTGAAGCAAACTCCTGCAAAGTCTCATTCGCTCTTTGGTGACGGTTTTGCAACTCAATTTGGAATATCTGTTTCCTATGCTCGCTTCCATAACGTCTCTCTAAAGCGCTCATCAATGTTTCGTAGTGGTTCCGCTCGTACTCTGGGATGGTCTGTAAGATTTCCGCGGCAGGCCCTTTCAGTGCCACGAACAGAGCTGCAACTTTATCTTCAGCATTCCATTGGTTCACTGCTGTGGTCTTCTCAAACTGTAGCTTAAAGACCTGAAAAGGAACAGAACCGTCAAAGGATGGTGTCTTTACCTTTGGATTACTCGCTGAAACAGCTGGGCGGTTTAGTTGTAACTGCTCCATACGACCTTTTAACGCTTCTATTTCGGCATCAATTTTGTCCTCGAGTTGTAAAATTTTTGCATCCTGTTCTTCCAGTTTCACAAAGAGCTGCGATGATACCTGTTCCGAAATTTTTGCCGACATTTCAGATATACGTGCCTCTTGCGCTTCCAGTTGAGATGCCAAATGTGTCTTCTGTTCTTCCAATTGTGATGTTATACGGGTTTCCTGCGATTCCAGTTGGGATACCATATACGTCTTCTGTTCTTCTAGTTGAGATGACATATACTTTTTCTGTTCTTCTAGTTGAGATGCCAGTTGCGACGACATTGATGCTACTGTCGATGTTTGTGCAGATATTGCAGCCAATATCATGTTCAAGTCTGTGCTCGTAACTGTCTGCGATGTTTCGTTTTTCTCTTCAATTTTTGTTGTTGTTTCGTCCCCATCAGGATAAAAAGACAAACTCGTCCACATCAATTCCTTGCGACTCCATTACCTCTCGTAGCCGTGCTTGAAGTTCGATCTTATTGCCGGTTGTATTTAATCCACGGTTCTCCAACTCCTTTTTCAGTTGCTGGATCTTCAATTCACTGAACTTTGCCATGTCCAAGTTGTATTCCCAATCTTCGGAATTTATTCAACAATTCCTCTTCTGACACCAATTGTAACGAATTTGCTTGTAAATCCTCTTATTTGCAATCCTCTGCTAAGTTCGAATCACTAAACTGTTGAATAAATAACTCCAATTTGTAATAATGCAAACAGTCTCTCGCACACACATAGGCGTATAAGTAAATGCATCTGTGTGTGACATCTCTCGGCTGCCTTATATATGTGTATACATGATTTGATTATTGACGTGAACATCGCTTAGCATCGCCTTAGTGATGGTATAGCTTAGGGATGCTAATATCCGTGACAATATGAAATAAAAATCCCACCTACTTTTACAGTTAGTGTGGGTATTATATTTATTTTTTATTTTAAAAATATTTTTATTTGCCTTCAAATATTATAATTTATTAAATTTTAATGAGCTCGAGGCAGTTTAAAAAATTGAAACACAGTTTAAATTTTTATATCTCAATTTCGCAATACAAAGGATAGAATTCCCAAACAAGAGAAGTCTGATGTAGTTTACAGGATTCCGTGTAATGGTGACGGGTCCCACTTATGCAAAAAGGTATATGTGGGGACAACAAAAATGAAACTCAAGACAAGGATTTCCGCTCACAGGTCAAATGTGAAATTAAGAAGCAGTTTTTCGGACAATAAGACGGCATTGTCATCACATTGCAAAGATACCAGGGCATTATCCCGATTTCGATAATGTATCCATTTTACACGAGGAGAAAAATTACGGCAAAAGATATACTTTAGAAATGCTGCACATAACGAACACCCCTAATGACACGAAAATGAATTATAAAATAGACACTGATCAGCTGGCGCGCGTTTACCGCGACTTAGTTTTAAGACAACAACACTGTTCTAGTTAGAATTGCAGCTCAACACAACAAATGCAGTGGGATGACAAATATATATGTACATATGTACATTTGTATGTTAATGCAAATGATTATGTCTTTTTGTTCGTCATCCTATGTATTGTTGTTTTTGTAGATTTTTGTTTATACTTATGGTGTTTTAAATTGTTTATATTTTCATATTTATTTGACTTCGACGCTTTCTTTTCTCGTACATCTTGTTAGTCGGTAAAACATATTCAATTGTGTAAGTGGTATTATGTTTAGGGTTTGAAAATTGTTTACATGTTAACTAATTGTTGTTTTTGTCCACAGTTCCTGAGGATGATCTCAGAATGAGATCGAAATATCGACCAAATAAAATTGAGATATAAAAATTTAAACTGTGTTTCAATTTTTTAAACTGCCTCGAGCTCATTAAAATTTAATAAATTATATTTATTTTTTATTTCATTTTGTTGATGCTTGGACTAGCTGATTATTTTTGCTTGCGGGTGAAATTCTGTTCTTTTAAATTTTTTGGGTTTTGCAATACTTTTATGTGTACATACTCGTGTATTCTACCTGCTACTGACTGACCTAACTACTGCTACTGACTGATCACAGTCCTACAACCATACATACATACGTGTAGGTAATTCTAAGACGTACATTTGCATATACATAGATGGACATATTTCCTTCGGTTTTTAGTTGTGGGTTTTTAATCGATTATGTATATGTCCTTTGTCTTTCTTTAAATGCCTCGCTTGGAAATGTCGTTAACAATAAATATTAACCAGCACTATCCTTTTATATTTTGCATCGCGTTGTTTATATGTACATAAGTATGTATGTATGTATTTCATCGAATAGAATAAAAAACTCTAACTGCTACTCACTGACCTAAAAAAAATATGCTTAAATTAAAAGAGTTTCACACCTCAAGCAAGAACATTCTGTTGATCCAAGCATAAATCAAGGCATTTAAACAATCATAATGCCCAGAAGCAAAGTGTGGCAACATTTTACAATAGTGGAAAACACTGATGAAGCCTCCTGCAATTATTGTAATGCTGTGCTAAAACGCATGGGATCCACTACCTGTTTATGGATTCATTATAACTTCTAAGTGACGTCTGTAATTTGTTGCAGCCTTTAGAGAAGGCAACAACTGTGTTGTGCTCTGAATCTATTATAACAATATCTTTAGTTCAGCCAATTATAAATAGTTTAGTGTACATACACATTATACCGAACTGCAATGATTCCAGTTTTGCAAAGGATATCAAAAACGATTTTTCGGATGACTTGGTTCAACGGTTTGGGCTTTATACAACATTGGAAACACGATCCGTTGAACCATGTCACATCGAATCATTCTTAGATCCGCGATATAAGAATTTACTTTTTGAAAGTTCAGAGGAGTTCAGAGCGAAGATATGTACAATGGCAAAAGAACTATATCAATCCGGTATAAACACGCCGTCAACTTCGGTCGCTCAGGATGCACCAACAGTGATGGATGTACTTCTTTGGGGCGACAACATAAACGAAATGCATTATGAGTACGAAAGATATATTTCAGAGTCTCAAATAAACCACAATTTAGAGGCAAGAATTTGGTGGAAGGATCATGAAAAGCAATATCGCATACTTTTTATGCTGACAAAAGAATATCTTGCCATACCAGCTACCTCAGCAAGTTCCGAGTCAGTTTTTTCAAGTGCTGGTAATATTGTTAAGCCTTCAAGAAGTAAACTTAAACTATATCTTGTATCAGCTTTAATATTTTTACACCAAAATATTATATTTAAATTTAATTTTAGAACTAAGTCATCATTTACATATATATAAATGAGAAAATCCGCTTTATGTGACAATGAAATGAGTAATTAAGCTAAGATTGTTTTTATTGTATGTATATAAAAGAAATAAAAAAAGAAATTTTATCATTGGTTTTATGTGTACCGGCTCGAGGTCAATATTTTGGTAATAAAAACACCAGTTTTTATTTTTTATTCCGATATATTTCGGTTACACATCGGTAACCGTCTTCAAGGGACTATACAAAACAATGTAAAAACAAATTTTCATACATGTAATATGTCATATATTATAAACATACATACATTTTTAAGTTAAACGTCCGTTCGCGTTGACCTCGAGCCGGTACACATAAAACCAATTTCTTTAAATATAAGGTCGCCAAAAAAGAATATTATTTGAAATTTTATCATGAAATTAAAAAAAATTGTTCATTTTGAAGGGCAAAGGTTAAGGTTTTTTGCTTTTTGAATGTCTTATAACTCGAAATAAACCTCAAAATACTACTGATAATTTGTGAAGGTAAGTGATTTGTCTTCTGTTCAATACCGAGTTTAGGTACCCATACCATCAACAAAAAAAAATGGTATTCTCATCTTATACTTTCCATTTCATCGTTTTTTAATTATGGATAAATTACGCGATCCAGGATATAAAAGGATAATGCTGATTAATATTTATTGTTAACGACATTTCCAAGCGCGGCATTTAAAGAAAGACAAAGAACATATCCATAATCGATTAAAAAACCCACAACTAAAAACCGAAGGAAAAGTTTGCCTGAATATGTCCATCTATGTATATGCAAATGTACGTCTTGGAATTACCTACACGTATGTTTGTATGATTGTAGGTCTGTGATCAGTCAGTAACAGTAGTTAGGTCAGTCAGTAGCAGGTAGAATACACGAGTATGTACACATGAAAGTATTGCAAAACCCAAAAAATTAAAAAGAAAAGAATTTCACCCTCAAGCAAGCTAGTCCAAGCAACAACAAAATGAAATAAAAAATAAATATAATATCCACACTAACCGTAAAAGTAGGTGGGATTTTTATTTCATTTAAACCCTTTGCGCAGTTTCTTGAATACATATACATACACATAGATATACCCACATGCACTTGTATATGAATCTAATTTCAAAGGAATCTGCAAGAATACAACTTGTATATATGTTAGAATATGCTTATATGCACATTTGGGTATTTATATTACTGCGTTTAACGCGTTCAAGGACAATCAAAATTTTAAGGATTAATGGATTGCTTCAAACTTTATTTTAGGAAATTGTTTTCCAAAGTTTTCAATTAAGTTAACATTGACCTTAAATATCTTTTGATTCATCAGACTTCGCAAAAAATGTTGACAATGACTGTTTGAGGGATAGGCGATATAAATTTACCTTCTGCTATTAATACGGTAGTGGCTGGACACGGCGGTAATGGAGCTTTGATGTTGGTGGTGGTGGCTGCTGAATCTGGTGTCGATGGCACTAGTCCTTACCTTTGTGTATGCGGCGGCTGTGATGGCGGGCAATCCTGTTCGGTTATGTCGGACGATTTGAGCACAGCTGTCACCTGTATATGCACAAGTAACGCGCAGATATTCTTTTTGTATGCACAAACAACTGGTGGCTATCTTGATATGCGCACAAATAATTATGAACTTTCGAGGGTTTAAGAAAACTATTTTAAATTTTATTCCGGGTTTTCGGTTTTATAATTTCTTTATAAAATTCTTATTTTAGTAAAAAAGCACAACCGCGAAGGGTAAAGAATTCGAGAGATAATAAAATATAAAAAGAAATGTCAAAACAAATATATATATATGTACATACGTACATGTCACTGTCAACTCATCAGTCGGGGTTGCCAGAGGGGCGAAATACAAACTGGTATAAAACTTCCCAACTGATGAATATAAGTGATGACTATTAATGATTATGATGGGTATATATATTTGGTGTACAAATAATTCTAGTATACATTTTTACATGTATGTAGCTTACAGATAAAAGGTACATATAAATTCAATCAAATTTCAGTATCAACTTCAGTATAAAAAATTCAAGATAAAATTCATTTTTAAAAGAGAAATATGATTGGCTGAGGGCGACTGCGACATTCGCTCAGCCATCGTCCCCACCCTTGGCGCGTTCAGCGGCTAGAGCCTCCAGGAGCTCCTTAAAGGTCCGCAACGCATCTCGCACGAGGATTTCGGACACTTTTCCTCTAGCGATGGCGGTCTGCAGCCCTTGCGCGGTGCATCGAATGGTGCGTCGAGCAATACTAGGTGCTGCTGAGGGAATGTTGTTTCCCGGGCAAGAACGGGGTCGCCCGGTGGCGGCAGGGGGTGCCGGTACGGCTGATCGACCAGACCGGGATGCCTGGGCGGCGCGTGCGGGTGCCGGAGTTGGTACGGCGGATCTGCCAGGCCGGGCTGCCTGGATGGCGCGTTGGGCGCTTGGGGTAGCGGTCCGCCGATGGAGTAGGGAGTGATGTCGCACTCCACAGATCCGGCATCTGTCGTACGAGCTGCATTCGCTGCTGACGTGGGATAGTGCCAAGCAATTTAGGCAGAACTTATGGGCTCGTGCAAGCATCCATCGCTGGGGTGACTTCATCTTTTTAAATACTACGCAGTTCCGAAGGGCTTGCTGACTGGTGCATATGCGGCACCGTCGGTAATCAGTTAATGGCGTCGAGCTGCGTGATTCATTGGCGCGGTTGGGAGCAGCGATCTCCGACCGCACTGGTCTTCGCGATGCCGGTCGAGCTGCACGATCCATAGCGACCTGGAAGTACAGGTGTACAAATATTTTAGAGAGAAATACTAATGCAGGGGGTTTCAGCTGCCATTATATTGCGAAATATGACATATTAGTGACCGTGATGGGGCAGGAGTGGGCAGAGGTTGTTTCAGAGTGGCTACGAATTCTCCGGGTTTGCCTGAGATGGCGGGCTTTCAGTCTGAGGGAGGAAACAGAGCTTAAAAAGTGGTCGCGTGAGGGTTCCGATTTGCGTAGGAACGTCAACAACACGTATATGACCGTCAGGTCTTGGATGTATTTTTTCAATACGTCCAAGGCGCCATTCAGTCGGGGGAAGTGAGTCGTCGTGAATGCAGAGTTCGAGTTGTGGATTTTTCCACTTCTGCATTTTCTGGAGATCCTTTAGATAGTCTTCCTTCCGCCTTTTGCTGAATTGATGATGTAAGATTTTTACCCTGTCCCATCGGTTTATAAGAGATAAATCCGCGTGATCCACTTCAGGGATAGTGAGGAGGGGGCTACCTCAAAGAAACTGGCCTAGGGGTCAGCGCGGTAAATTCGGTGCGATCCTGGGATAAAGGTGAGATAGGACGGCTTCTATTCTTACCAAGAGGGTGGTAAATTCTTCAAAGGTGAACTTGTAGGCTCCTGCAGTTCTCTTGAAGTGCAGTTTGAAACTCTTCACTGCAGACTCCCACAAGCCGCCCATGTGCGGAGCTCCGAATTTCCAATTGATGCCCTGGGGAGAGTATTTTGCGATTACTTCTTGAGAGGCAGTTTTCCTGAAGACAACGAACTCCTTTTCGGACGCTCTTTTAGCTCCAATAAACGTCTTGCCGTTGTCACTCATCATTGTGGCAGGATGTCAACGACGTCCGACGAAGCGAGCAAATGCTGCGAGAAAGGCATTGGTTGTTAGGTCCGAGCACAGCTCTAGGTGGATAGCTTTTGTCACAAAACAGACAAAAACGGCCACGTAGTCTTTCAGTAAGGTGTGAGACCTTAGCAAGGAGGCTTTTATTTGAAAAGGCCCCGCAAAGTCGACACCGGTAGCGGTAAAAGGCGGAGCGTATGTGCATCGTTCCGGGGGCAAGGCCGCCATGATTTGCGATCGAATTTGCTGCTTGTGGGGGTACAAGTTTTGCACTGATGTATGCATCTCTTTATGAGGGATATATAGATCCTGTGTGAGGCATCGCTGCATGAGACGTATTTCGGCGTGAAGAAGAAGTTCATGGAGGTACTGTATATAGAGGACAGCGAATCTAGATTTTTTTGGGACAATAACGGGATGTTTTTCATTGTACCTCAACGTCGAATGAGCTAATCTCCCATGACCCCTGAGGAGCCCGTTTTCCTCGAGGTATGGGTTGAGGGTTAGCAGAGAGCCTCGTTTATCAATTGGTTTTGCATTTTTCAAGCTTGCCTTTTCGCGAGGAAAATATCGGGTTTGCGTTAGCGTCACAAGTTTATTTTTCGTTTTGCGGACATCTTCATTAGACAGAGAGAGGGTGTAATCGGGTTTAATACGTCTGTTGAGCTACTTTTTAGCGGCTATACAAAATCAAGTAAAAGACGCGATTCCGATTTGCACTACTTTATTTCAGCAAAGTTATACAACGAATGACTTAAAAACTATTTTGCGTTTATATTTCCTAATTTATGATGATTCCAATTACAAAAGAATGTGCCCCAAAACTGTTTTTATATATTCTTAAGCAATTGTTTTTTGGAGCTCTAAGTAAATGCATTCCATCCCATATATTGCATGTGTGAATATACACAGATTACGCACATAAATATTTATGCGCCTAATTGTTTTGCATTTAACGTACCTATGTTCATATGCTTCTACAATAGGTTTGTGTGTTACTAATGAGGGAATAGGAAAATATAAATAAAATAAATGAAAGGCACGATAACCTCCGAAGAGATCTAAGGGCGAGCTTCTCTTCCAATTTGCGTCGTGCTCCTCTTGATTTTCCCTACAAATTGGCCGGACGGGACCTACATGATTTTATGCCGACTCCGAACGGCATCTGCAAGGCAGATGAGTTTTCACTGAGAGCTTTTCATGGCAGAAATACACCCGGAGCGCTTGCCAAACACTGCCGAGGGGCGACCCCCGCTTAGAAAAATTTTCTTCTAATTGAAAAACCTTATTTCTAAAATTTTTGATGTTGCTTTGCCCGGGGTTTGAACCCAGGGCATCCGGTGTGGTAGGCGGAGCACGCTACCATCACGCCACGGTGGCCGCCAATAGGTTAATATGCAAAAAGGTTATCGTACGTAGGTACATATGTTTAAATTGTAATAGCTAAATTAGGGTGGTTCTAAATTTTTGGACTTCATTATATGAATATATTCTATTGATTTTGAATATCGGCTGCTGCTCCGAACATCCTCCTCCCCGTTGAAAGGTTAGGGCTTTCAACAGAATCATTTACTGGAAGGACGCACAGCTTATGCACTGCTCTACGAGTTGTACCAGTAGATGTACGCAGGACTGCCACTCGCACTACCCCATCTTCTCCAGATATTACTTCGATTACGCGTGCTAAGGCCCACTTTAAGGGTGGCGAGTTTTCTTCCTTTATACAAACGATGTCACCGACTTTAATGTTGGCCTGAGGTGTACGCCATTTGGAGCGTTGTTGAAGAAGAGTTAGATAATCTCGAGACCACCGCTTCCATAAAACTTGTTGTATGTATGTAGCGCGCTGCCATTGTAGAAAGGTCCCTGACGCAATTAAAACAAAGAAGACTTCACTGCTTGAATTATGAATGTCGAATTTTCTTTATTCAAATAATTCAGCCTATTTATATTAGATTATTCTAAACATATTCTTACATATCTATTTACATTTAAGCTTACATACTTACATACATAACTACCTTAAACATACATACTTACATACCTACATACTACTCGGCACAAAATATGTACTTACATATATGAGCTGCAAATTTATGGGAAATGCTAACCTTGCAAGTTGCAGGAATGCAAATTGCTGGGATTCAAATTCGTTTGGTTGTGTGTTGTACACGTCTGTTTATTAATGGCTGTGTCAGCATTAATTCTCAAATGCATTTTTATGTGTTGATGAACATTTAGACTATTTTTGTAGCAGGTTAGAATATTAGACTGATTTAAATATTTTGGATTAAATTGAATTGTTGGCTGCTTACACTACATCTCCCTTTTTTTAGAATGCTTATGCTTTTGGGGAATGCATGAGTATTCTATTTTTGTAAATTAATTCTACTTTTGTATTTTAATGTTTGTAGGTTGAACATCTTGTTATTCTACTAATTTAAGTCTATTTTTGTGTATTTTTATTTGCCTATTCTCTATGTTACTACTAAATTTTTGCTTATCCTACATTTCCTATTCTAGATGGGATTAAGGTGTCATAATTTTTATTATTAGTATTTTCTTCTTCATCGATTTCTTCTACCTTATAGGGGATTAATGTAAAATTATTGTTTTCATCGATGTTTACTAAAAGGGTATTACTAAAATAATTTTTCCTATTGGTATCTTTTTTTTTGTCAAGTTATTAATAAAATTATTTTCCTATCGGTATTTTATATTCTGCAGGGTTATAGAATTATTTTTCCTATTGATACTTTCTATTCCACAGGTCATCAGTAAAATTATTTTTCTTATTGATATTTTCTATTCCGCAGGTCATTAATAAAATTATTTTTCTATTCTACAGGGTTATTAATAGAATTATTTTCCTATTGATATTTTCTATTCCGCGGGTCATTAATAAAATTATTTTTCTATTCTAAAGGGCCCTATATATCTACTATCTAGCTTAACTAGGTATAAAGGATCTTTATTATCTAAAATTATGGCCTTTCTAAAAGCCGCGGTTATCCTAGACGAAACAGGTCTAACTTATATTTATATTTTTTAAAAAAAATAATGAAGATAAATGATTTAGTATATCCTATGACTAAATATAGGAGATTTAGTTTTCCTTACTTTGACTATCTCTATTAAACAAAGCTTTTGCATTGTTATTAAAATTAAAATGTATAGAATAAGATGATGGTTACAGTCATCATTGGGTGAAAATTGACGCTGTTCTAAAGCGGGATTTCTGAGCGTATGATTTACAGTAGATTGTGTAATTCAGTTGCTGCTAGAGCAAGAAGTAATTATATAGTGGTAAGTGGTTGAACCAATGGGTACAGTGGATGCAACAATTTTTCATATCTTTTCTTATACCATTTTTCATATTTTCCAGCAATATTTTTATTAGATCTTATGTGTCATTCGATTTTCTGGGTGGCCTTTCCAGATGGGCTCGTCATGATATTTTAAGAATTTCTATAATTTTTGTCGACATTTGTCACATGAATAACTTCTGGGGTTAATGCAAATATTAGATCTTCGAGAACTTGGGTACCTATTTTATTTTATTTTTAAATATGCTTACTCGAGTATTCATTATTCTTGACAAATTTGTCTCCTAAGGGACAACTATCTTTTTCTCTTACAAGTCCTAGATTGCCGGCATTTTTAAGCCTGGTTGAATATTGTCCTAAGTCAATAACTTCCTGTATTACGCTACAATTTTTCTATCTTTTTGGATGAAAACGAGCGTGACATGTCTAATTGCAAATTTATTTATTAAGCGCTTTATTTATAATAAGGTTCTCTTTGTGACTTTTTATTTTCTTCATTCTGGCTGGTTTTGAAATTTCCGATCTTGCTGGGTATTTTGCATATTTCCACTTACGTAAGGTTTTTAGTCAAGCATTATTTTGCGAAAGGTTTGTGGTATAAATCTTCTACTTTGACAGCTACTACTGTGAATTAGCAAATTCATGAACTTAGACAGTGCTAATTTAATTTTTTTTTAATTTTAATTTATTTATTATTACGGCTGTTTAGGCCTAAAACTTAAACTACTAAGTACAATTCATTATTATATCATTTATTTCTATTGCATATGCCGTTGGAATGCCATGTGATTCCGATCAGCATATTTACTGGCGTAACAAACGGACGAGTCTGGGACCCAGTCATTTAAGGAAGGTTGGAAAGGACGCGTTTCCAATCCTCCAGGGCTCCCAGCTTAAGGCAACAAAATTTGGAACTTATATTTTTCAATTATATTTGTATTTTAAGCTGTCGGAATGTATTGGTCTCCGATCAACACAGCTAAACATGTCTTTGGATGTTGGAAATTGAAGTGTACCCAATCACCCCTCAACTTTGTTTAGTAAAGACGCTGTCGGAACGCATGAAGATTCCGATCAGCACATCTCAAAAATATATTGGGAGGTTGAAAAGGACGTGTTTCCAATCCCCCTGCTCCAACTTTTGTTTGACCTTATTTTGGTTACACATCATATAATTTTATTGTTATATTAATGCTGTCGGAATGCGAGTGATCCCGATCAGCAACAGTAAATATAGGCTGAAAATACCGAATTCCAGCGAAATTTGTTGTTGGAACTGTCTGGAGTTACAGGTGGCGACTGATTTTCTTTTCCTTAGGGCCGGGTGCATTGTATTTTGCTGCTACCAGTATTACCATTCCCTTTTCGCGCTCCAGTATCGGTATGTCATGTAAAAAATAAAAGAAAAAAAAACTTTATCTTATTGGAAGGGTTTTACAATGCTCCAATACACTTTTTTTAAAGGTATTGAAGTTATTACTACTTTTTATGTGATTAGGAAGTTCATTGAAATATTTCAGGCCCTTATAAAATATATTTTGCTTGTCCACTTCTGTTTTGAAAAGAGGTAATCTAAAATTATTGTTTTCTCTGATTGCGTATGAATGTGCATCATTTACATATCTAAGCTTTTCGCTGAGGTATGTTGGTAATTTACCGTGCTTAATATTAAATACAAATTTCATACTGTGGTAGAATATGAGCTGTTTTATACTCAACCAGTTTAGTGCTTCTATCATGTTATTAATGGGAGTATCATACCTCATGTTTAATATAAATCTCATAGCTTTATTTTGCATAACTTGTAGCTTATCTACCTGAGTTACATTGGCCATAAAGAATATTGTGGGACAATATATGAAATGCGGCTCTATGATGGATTTATACACTTTCAGTTTGTATTTTCGACTGATAAATTTGCATGACCTTTTCCAAAAACCAATTTTCTTGCCTATTTTGGCAACTATTTAATCAATATGATCATTAAATTTTAATTTATTATCAATCTGAACCCCTAAGTACTTGAAAGTTTTAACTTCGTTAATGTTTGAGTTCATTATTTTTAGCTCGATATTACAAGATTCCTTATTCATCGCTCTAGATATGACCATAAAATGGGTTTTATTAACATTAAGTTTAAGCTTATTGTTACAAAGCTACCTGTATAGGGTGTTCAAGTCTTCCTGCATTTTGCTCCTAGCTAACATGATATCAAGTTCACTTACTTCGAGCAGTGCGTCATCCGCAAACAGCCTTATTTTACTATGTTTTAGCGCCGAAGATATATCATTTATATATATGTTAAATAGGACCGGTGCCAAAACCGATCCTTGTGGCAATCCAATTCCTGTCAATACCTCTTCCGAGACAACCGACTCAATGGCTGTTTTTTGTCTTCGGTTACCTAAAGAGCTCTGAAACCACTGCAGCTCGTTGCCCCTAATTCCAATTTTTTCTAATTTTTTAATCATTATATTTTCTAGCCGTTTTAGACGGTTAAGCGCCAATTAAGTAAGTAAGTAAGTTTCAAATGCTCTCTTCAAGTCGATAAAAACCGCAAGTATACTTTTCTTTTGATTTAGTTCTTCTTTCCAACTCGATATTACATAATTTAAAGCCGTTTCACAAGAGTGGCCTTCTCTCAAACCGGATTGTTCTTTAATTAGTATTTTATTTATTTCCAAGTAACTTATGAGCTGATCTTTTACTACTGTTTCTAGAATTTTTTCGATATTCGGCAACGTGTTGATCGGTCTCAGATCTTCTGCCTTTAATGAATTTTTTACCTTCTTTATTGGCACTATTGTTGATATTTTCCATGCGTCAGGCACTATTCCCTCTACTAATGATTTATTTATGATATCCGCATAGAAATGTCCCATGTATGACACCGAATCCTTAATTACTCCTTCTGATAGTAAATTTGTTCCTCCGATTTTATTTTTTAACCTTTTAGCTACCAATATGACATCATCAACCGTAACTTCTTGGAATTTCAGACATGTGCTAACCGTGTATTGCACACTGTCGCCACTATCCAAAGTTTCGATTTAAGAATTTTCGCTTTCTTTAAAGACTCTAAAAATACACGTCCGTCCGCCGCTTGTATGTATGCATGATAATAATGAAGCTGTCTTAATAAATTCTACTATTGAGTGAGGCATTTTGCAGTGATTCATTTGTAATATTTACTGTTCTTATCGAAATTGTGTTGAATTTAGGGGATTTAGGGTGCTAAATTTGAATATCATATCAATAGCACGATTCCGCAGGTTGAAACTGCTAGCCAAACATCTGAAATGTTTGGGTTAATTTTTGGCTCTGGTTCAGCTGGTGGTTTATATTCTATTCTCTGATGTTTCAGAGTTTCTTTTTCCTACCTCGTAACCAGCTATGGGGTTAATTTTTGTCCACGAAGACATTTTAAAGAGATTAATGAGATGAAAGAGAAAATTAAAGAGAATTTAGAAATTTATTCCTGTTTCTTTGGGGGTGGTGGAAAAATGCTAATTTATGCTTATTTCTTTGTTTTTTGTGTTTATTATATTAAGCATTCCTTTTGTTTTTTATTATTTTTTCCTTATTTAGTTAGCATTATTTATTTCTATTTTATTTCTAAAAATGTTTGTTCTTGAAGAAAAATATGTTCAACTTAACATATTTGACATTTCTAATTTTTCTTACAAAATCTTCTAAAAAAATTTTTTTTTCAAATGACGAATAGTTAAATACAGTTTATTTTTTCTTGTCTAATTATTAAAAATTAATTCCTATGCCATTTTTTTTTCATTTTGTTTTCTCTTTTTGTATTTTGGTAAAACATCATTAAACATTTCAAAAAAAATTTTTTTTCACATTTAAGGAGTTTTATGAAAACGACCTAAACACTTGATTTTCATTTTGTATGTCCTTTTCTTAAGCAGTAAAAAAATTTTTTTTTATTTTTTTACAGCAAAAATATAATTTTTGCTTGTCAATAGGCAGCCGCTAGGTTGCCCGAATATAATAATGGTTAACGAAATGACTTCATACTTAAGCTAGTGTATTTATTATACTTATAATTATCATGCTCCTCTTGTTTATCACCATTGAAAATGTGGTACGCTTCACGAGATCAGTGTCATTCTTGCTCTGGGGCTATGCTAATATCGTTCCAATTTTAATGTATTTTCTGTTGACGTAATTGCCACAATATGCTAATCTTCGTGTATTTTCCGTTGAAGTAATTGCCACAATATGCTAATCTTCGTGTATTTTCCGTTGAAGTAATTGCCATAATATGCTAATCTTCGTGTATTTTCCGTTGAAGTAATTGCCACAATATGCTAATCTTCGTGTATTTTCCGTTGACGTAATTGCCACAATATGCCAATCTTCGTGTATTTTCCGTTGACGTAATTGCCACAATATGCTAATCTTCGTGTATTTTCCGTTGACGTAATTGCCACAATATGCTAATCTTCGTGTATTTTCCGTTGAAGTAATTGCCTCAATTTTTATTATTGGTGCCCGAATTAAACACCTTCTCTTTGTTTTTGCTTTTTACAGGGCTTAGGCTGTAATCAGCCAGAAAAATCCTGCCGGCTATGACATTAGGCTGAAAAATCAGCCAGTAGCATCATAGGCAGGATCGCCATGTAGAAACGCGTATCCTTGCCAGCTTTGAAATTAGGCTGAAAAATCAGCCAGTAGAATCATAGGCAGGATCGCCATGTAGAAAGGTCCCTAACGCAATTAAAACAAAGAAGACTTCACTGCTTGAATTATGAATGTCGAATTGTCTTTATTCAAATAATTCAGCCTATTTATATTAGATTATTCTAAACATATTCTTACATATCTATTTACATTTAAGCTTACATACTTACATACATAACTACCTTAATCATACATACTTACATACCTACATACTACTCGGCACAAAATATGTACCTACATATATGAGCTGCAAATTTATGGGAAATGCTAACCTTGCAAGTTGCAGGAATGCAAATTGCTGGATTCAAATTCGTTTGGTTGTGTGTTGTACACGTCTGTTTATTAATGGCTGTGTCAGCATTAATTCTCAAATGCATTTTTATGTGTTGATGAACATTTAGACTATTTTTGTAGCAGGTTAGAATATTAGACTGATTTAAATATTTTGGATTAAATTGAATTGTTGGCTGCTTACACTATACCATCGGCCAAGTCGATTATAGTTTAAACTTGTAATGTCTGGTTCAGGAAGAGCTGTCATCGGACCGCCGATTAAAAATCGGCCTGGTGTTAACACATCTAGATCTTCTGGATTTTCTGAAAGAGGTACTAGGGGACGAGAATTAATTAAAGCGGATATTTGACATACCAATGTACGTAATTCATCGAAGTCAAGCATAAATGAGCCAATAGAACGGTAAAGATGCTGTTTTGCTGTTTTTACTTTGCTTCGAGATTTTTACGTAGATGACATTATATCTGGTGGTGATTCCGTGGAAGAAGTCCGCAATATCAAGTTACAGACAGCCAGTCTCCTTGCGCAAGGAAGCTTCAAGCTGCGTAGGTGGTGTTCGAATAATACCGATATTCTTCGTGAAATTCCAGATAAAGGCAAAGAAAGTTTTCTCAAGTTCGATGATGGCAGCAACATCACCAAAACATTGCGTTTAAT
Source organism: Eurosta solidaginis (assembly GCA_029619165.1). NCBI lineage: Eukaryota > Metazoa > Arthropoda > Insecta > Diptera > Tephritidae > Eurosta > Eurosta solidaginis. The sequence continues at coordinate 42,457 of JARSSU010033193.1, forward strand.
TTGGAACCCGATTAAGGACTACTACTATTCTCTTTCACACCGCAACAAGATTTCGGAAAAAACTCCAAGCGCTCTGCTTTGTCTACTCTAGCTCGGTGCCCCGACCCACTTGGACTAATGGGCCCAACCCTAACCAGGGCAAAGATTCTTCTTCAACGTATGTGGAGAGACAAGCTTGAATGGGACGAGAGTTTACCACAATCGTTAGATACTGCCTGGTCCGATTTCTGCAACGGGTTTGCAGAAATGCAACATTTATCATTTCCTCGTTATATTTTGCAGCCTGAAGCCATCACCGAAATTCATGCCTTTTGCGATGCAAGCCTTGAAGCCTACGGTGCCTGCATCTACATTCGATCAATCAAGGATGACAGCTTCCAAGTGCACCTTTTGTGTTCAAAGGCCCGGGTCGCACCCCTGAAAACCATTACCGTACCCAAGTTGGAACTCTGCGCTGCTACATTGCTCTCACAGCTTGTGGGTGAGTTTACAAAAATGAAGATTTTTAACTGTTCTTTTCATTGTTGGTCAGATTCTTCAAAACAGTGCTATCGTGGCTGCAAGAAGAACCATCGAAGTTCAATGCCTTTGTGGCGAACCGAATCTCCACCATACAGCAATTGACAGAAGGCATGCAGTGGCACTATGTTCCTTCAGCAATGAACCCCGCTGATATTTTATCCAAAGGAGCTACGCCGAAGGAACTTCTAATTTCAAAACTTTGGATGCACGGCCCACCATTTTTACAAGAAACAGAGAAGAGCTGGCCACGCATGTGCGCTTCCCAACCAAAACTTCCTGAGGTTCGAAAAAAGGTATTGCTTGTCGAAAATAATCGCATTGACATTACGCTGTCCTTCAAATACATCAATTCGTTCACGACAATGCAGCGGATTTTCGGATATGTCAGCAAATTCCTAAATATTAAACAAGCGCCAAGGTCATCCCATGCTGTTTTGCTGTTTTTTACGGCCGCTTCCCACAAACCGCCGAAGTGTGGAGAGCGAGGTGGAATGAAGCGCCAATCGAAACCATGCCCAAGACAAAAATTGTGGACTTCGCTGCTGAAATTATCGCTAAGGACTAAGTTTCGCAGCTCACGGAGCTCATTCTTGGCACCTACAAAGTTTGTGGCGTTATCCGACCAGATACAGCTTGGGATGCCCCGGGTAGCGATAAATCGTTTTAGTGCATCAGTGAATGCACCAGTTGACAGGTCTCTTACCAACTCCATCCAGACAGCCTTTGTGGCGAAACATATAAATACGCTAACATAACATTTTTGAGCGGCTTGTTGCGTACTTCAGACTTGTAATAAAACGGGCCGCAGTAGTCTACACCAGTAACTATGAAGGGACGTGAAGCCTGAATGCGCTCTTTAGGTAGATCACCCATTATGTGCTGGACGAGTCGTGGCCTAGGCCTGTAGCAAATGATGCACTTCTGAAGCACTGGTGAGACGGTTTTGCGTCCATCTATTGGCCAGAACTGCATACGAATGAAGGCAAGCAAGGCTTGCGGGCCTGCGTGATGATGTTTTCGATGAAAGTATGTGATTATTGCATTTGTAAGTGGATGGTCTTTTGGTAGAATACATGGGTGGCGCGATTCAAAACTGAGCAACGAATTTTTCAATCTACCTCCTACGCGAATCACTCCGAAGTCATCAAGAAATGGTGATAGCGAAATAATATTGCTGGAAGTCGGGAGCATTTATTAGCTTGCAATGCGGTGTACTTGGGCCAAAGTTGCGATCTTTGCACTATGCGAACGAGCAATTGCGTACCCTTTCGAATATCCGCAGCCGTGAGCTGGGATGACCTTGGCGCTTGTTTAATATTTAGGAATTTGCTGACATATCCGAAAATCCGCTGCATTGTCGTGAACGAATTGATGTATTTGAAGGACAGCGTAATGTCAATGCGATTATTTTCGACAAGCAATACCTTTTTTCGAACCTCAGGAAGTTTTGGTTGGGAAGCGCACATGCGTGGCCAGCTCTTCTCTGTTTCTTGTAAAAATGGTGGGCCGTGCATCCAAAGTTTTGAAATTAGAAGTTCCTTCGGCGTAGCTCCTTTGGATAAAATACCAGCGGGGTTCATTGCTGAAGGAACATAGTGCCACTGCATGCCTTCTGTCAATTGCTGTATGGTGGAGATTCGGTTCGCCACAAAGGCATTGAACTTCGATGGTTCTTCTTGCAGCCACGATAGCACGGTTTTGAAGAATCTGACCAACAATGAAAAGAACAGTTAAAAATCTTCATTTTTGTAAACTCACCCACAAGCTGTGAGAGCAATGTAGCAGCGCAGAGTTCCAACTTGGGTACGGTAATGGTTTTCAGGGGTGAGACCCGGGCCTTTGAACACAAAAGGTGCACTTGGAAGCTGTCATCCTTGATTGATCGAATGTAGATGCAGGCACCGTAGGCTTCAAGGCTTGCATCGCAAAAGGCATGAATTTCGGTGATGGCTTCAGGCTGCAAAATATAACGAGGAAATGATAAATGTTGCATTTCTGCAAACCCGTTGCAGAAATCGGACCAGGCAGTATCTAACGATTGTGGTAAACTCTCGTCCCATTCAAGCTTGTCTCTCCACATAAGTTGAAGAAGAATCTTTGCCCTGGTTAGGGTTGGGCCCATTAGTCCAAGTGGGTCGGGGCACCGAGCTAGAGTAGACAAAGCAGAGCGCTTGGAGTTTTTTCTGAAATCTTGTTGCGGTGTGAAAGAGAATAGTAGTAGTCCTTAATCGGGTTCCAAATTAAACGCAATGTTTTGGTGATGTTGCTGCCATCATCGAACTTGAGAAAACTTTCTTTGCCTTTATCTGGAATTTCACGAAGAATATCGGTATTATTCGAACACCACCTACGCAGCTTGAAGCTTCCCTTGCGCAAGGAGACTGGCTGTCTGTAACTTGATATTTCGGACTTCTTCCACGGAATCACCACCAGATATAATGTCATCTACGTAAAAATCTCGAAGCAAAGTTTTCGCACAAATAGGATAAGTCGAGGATTCGTCAGTTGCAAGTTGGTGCATCGCTCTTATTGCCAGAAATGCAACAGGTTTGGTTTCGTACGTTACGGTATCCAGCTTATAAATTTGGAATTCTTCAAGCGGAGATTCCCGCCATAATGTGCACTGGAGCATGTTATTCGGAGGGGTGACGCGGACACACCGATACATTTTACAAATGTCACCAGTAAGTGCTATAGGAAATGTGCGAAATCTGATTAAAATGATAAATAATTTTGCTTGAATGGTTGGACCTGCCATGAACAAGTCGTTTAATGAAAAACCAGAAGTAGTAGCCGCTGAGCCATCGAAGACCACTCTGAGTTTTGTGGTGCTACTACTATCTTTAATGACGCAGTGATGCGGTAAGAAATATTTGCATTTGTGAAAACTATCGTTAGAGACTAAAGACATGTGATTAAGGTCAATATATTCCTTAATGAACTTACTATATTCTGTCTTAAGGTCAGGGTTGCGAGCGAATTTCCTTTCAAGATCTTCGAAACGTTCACGCGATCTCAAATAAGAATTTCCAAGTACCTCCGGATTCTGTTTGAGAGGCAGACGAACCGAGTATTCGCCTGATGGTAAACGCGAATAATTCTGTTGAAAGTGTGCTTCACAAACGATATCTTCCTGAGTGGCTTTGGATAAAGGTTCGAAGTTTGTCTCAACTTCCCAAAATCGTCGCACTAGATCATCAAGTTTTGAGTCAAGGATGGTGTTGTTTGAAAATTTCTGCTTTGCAATAAAGGATGATAGTTTTGGAGTACGTTGCCTTCCACCAGACAACACCCATCCGAAGAGAGCCGGATGCCAAGCGTATCTGCCCCATACAGAGTAAGTCGAAGAATAGGCCTGCTCCGATGAGCAGATCAAAGCGTTCTGATAAGTGGAATCCCGGATCAGCTAGTTGAATATTAGATGGAATGTTCCACTCACTGGCGCTTACGAAGCACCCAGGCTGATTGTCGGTGATGGTCCGCACCACAACTGCTGTGATATTTGTTGAGAACTCTGATATTCGCGACCTTAGTAGGATCTCCACTGAATAGCCTTCCGTTGAGAAGTTCGCATCTCCAATGCCGGAGACTGTAACCGAAGATTTTGTCTTCAGCAGTTGAAGTTGGTTTACGAAGCGAGATGTGATAAAATGTAGTTGGGAACCAGAATCCAAAAGCCCACGGCAGGGCACGAAAGATCCAACGCAATTTTTTATGAGAACGACGGCAGTAGCAAGAAGCACAGAATCAGACGGAGAAACCGAGGTATGGGGCAAGGCAGATAACGACGCAGTCATGGCATTGGATTGGCGTGTAACTGTCGGCGAAGACTAGATTTGACCATCAGTTGACGACACTGTTGAGCGATTCAGGTGCAAGAGAGTATGATGTTTGCACTGGCAATTGCGGCAGGTACCGGATTTACAGTCCCGCAGTTGATGACCGCGCTTCAGACAGTTTATACAAAGAGCGAGTTTTTAACTTCTTTAAGGCGTAAGTTCGGTGATAAATTTGCGAAGCGTTGGCAGCTATAAATTGCGTGATCGACCGACTCACAAAACACACAAGAACTTGTTAAGCCCTTTGACGCAACGAAGGATTTATTTTGGCTCTAAAGCGATTTTGTAATTGGAATCACTTATCTCTAGTGAGCGCACGGTGTCGAGGGCAGCGCCGCTCAAACACGACCGCAGATCCTGCAATTTGTCGATGTTGGTGAGGTCACTATCTTTTTCGATGATTGAGGTGAACATAGATTTGAAATTTGTCCACTCAGTATAAGCGCCGCTAAATTTTGGTAGTGTTACCAGTGGTAAGCGGGAACTATTGGCATTAACAATGATAGATTGCTCCTCGCTGGAGTTTATCTTAAGCGTGGAACAATGTTGCGGGACGCTACGTTTGCCAATCTCCCTCTGTATAGTTGCTCTTAGGTTGATTAAGGCGGTGTCGAAATTGGCTGGCAAGTCACTGCTGATAGATTCGGAGTCCAATTCTTCCAAGCTTGTATGGGCGACTGCGAAAGTGGATTTAACGTCGGTTATAGACTCCATAGTTCCAGAAAGGCTGTACTCATCCGTGCTGCATGCTCGGAATTCAATTCGATGGTTATTTCGCCAAGTCTCTCGAATAGAGCTCTTGTTTTCTTCTTTAAGAAAGCTACACTATCTTTCTTCCGGCATGATTAGGCCTTTTGTTGAATTGCAAAAATATGCGTTGCGGATTGAAAAAGAAATACTGTACGCGACTACAAAAAGCGAGCCCATGTGCAAAAATGGTATGCAACCTTAAACTGAAAAGCTTTATGAACCTTTGTTCAGCTCGAAAAAACGGGAGGAAAGTACCGATAAATTACGTGATGTGATCACTTCGGGGTCACCAATGTTGAGCTACTGAGCCCTTTTAGCAGCTATACAAAATCAAGTAAAAGACACGATTCCGATTTGCACTACTTTATTTCAGCAAAGTTATACAACGAATGACTTAAGAACTATTTTGCGTTTATATTTCCTAATTTATGATGATTCGAATTACAAAAGAATGTGTCCCAAAACTGTTTTTATATATTCTTAAACAATTGTTTTTTGGTTTGAATGTGTGAATATACACACATTACGCATATAAAAATTTATGCGCCTAATTGTTTTGCATTTAACGTACCTATGTTCATATACTTCTACAATAGGTTTGTGTGTTACTAATGAGGGTGTTTAGGCCAGTGGCCTAATTAATTTCCTACCGGGTAGCCGCTCTCGACTTAACTATTTTTTCGTTTGTCAGCAAGCAACGGCTAACTTCCAATCGTCCTCTTGATCCAGCATTTTCTTTCGTTAAGAGAGAAAATTCGGGGTTCAGTGGCGATTTTGAAGTTGCCGTCGGCTCTGATTGAGTTTGCAAGTCTACAAGTCACCAGCTGTTTCTGCGTTTGCGAGTTTTTTCATCGTTGGATATTCAAATTACAATCAAAACGTAAGTTCCTAAAATCCTCTAATTGTGATAATTAATATTGACGAAATAAAGACATACTTTGATTATTATACATATTTTTATGTATAAATACTAATAATCTTGTTTTTATTTCTTTTCCGCAAAACACAATTGGTTTCATTCCCGCCAATTGTGTTCATGGTCCTTCGTAGCCGTTCTACGAACAAGCAAGTACGTGTAAAAAAAAGAGCTTTGATATCAAAGAGGAATGCTTAAGCCAACAGGTGCCGAACATATTACATACATACCTACATATTCACCTTCTTCACACACCAAAAACAAAAAACAAAAAAAATAATTACGGGTGAGTTTTTCTGTTTATCGTGCTAAATAATAAATTCAGAAAAAGCATATGCAAGTGATCGAGTGATTTTCGCGGAGTTTCGAAAGAAAAAAAAGAAAATTTTTAATTATAATAATAATTTTTTTTGCTTGTGCGCGAGTAATTTTGCATTTTTTTCTCTTTCTTTTCCAATACTTGGAAAACTCTTCGGCTTCCTCCATCTTTGTATTGTCCGTCCGAACGGACATAAACAAAACAAAAAGTGATAAATTAATTATTGTGCAGTGAGTTCTTTTATTTTTTTTCGAAATTAATCCTTTTAAATTCGTGAACAATTGTCCAAATTGGGAATTTCCTTGCATTTTCACCGTCCGGCTTTAAAGTGCTATTATTCTTGTTCATCGGTGGGACAAATATACAGCCAAAATTGCTCATTGGACACTGTTTATATTCTTTTTAATTAATAACAACAACACAGCACTCCACTATAAATCCAATTCAACTAATTAATTATCACATAATTTGTTTGTATACATGATCACTCGCGCCGCGTTTATTTCGATAATTATAAGCGTTTTAATTTATAAACATTATAATAATAGTGATTTGCGATCGCATTATTAAAAACAAGTGCAAGAAAAGCATAATAAAAGAAAACACAGAACACGGCAAATTCTGCGTATATACATGCATTATAGTGGTGGGTGGTGAGCAACTACAAAGGAGTGCAAATCCCGAAATTAGTACTGCGAATCCCGAAACCTTAAAAAGGAAACTTTAAATATACATTTTTACCGGTATTTATTTTAAATAAAGTGTGCAATTATATTTCAAATAATTTGTGATAATTTTGGAAATAATAAATAAATATTTTTGTATCTATATTTCGAGTTTTTTTCATTTTTAGTTGAGTCTTTGATAGACCTCGAGGCGGACTTTCGTGAATTCGAAAACCCCAATCAATCAGTCATCGAAACCCAAAGGGAGGAGGCTAAAGAGCTGTGGGGCAAAATAAAACGCAGCTATAGTGAGTTTCAGGGGTCAGATGCATCTTCCAAAGATGCTAGTGCAGCGAGAAAAAGTATAAGTTAGCGTACACGACGTATATGAAGTACATAGGTGGAATAAATAATTGCATTTCGGCACTCCAGATTCATAAATTTGACATATCAAATTGGGATGCGATCATTACGTACCTCTGCTCCACGAAACTTCCGGAAGCTACGCTTTCCTTCTGGGAGCAATCGGTTCAAGATAAAACCGAAATCCCAAAATGGAGCGATATGGACAAGTTTCTAACAAGTCGGTTCCAGACTTTGGAAACTGTTTTTGACTTGCGAAGCTCACAGCCGACCAAATCTCAACCCTTCGAAGCACATAACGAGGGGAACAGCAAAAAATTGAATACTTTTCAGGCAAGCGTATCAAATGCGAAATGCAAACTCTGCAGTCGTGACGCTCACCACGTTCGATCCTGCTCACTCTTCCTAAAGATGACTCCGTCTGATCGCAGTAAGCATGTGAGAAGGAACAATTTGTGTCAGAACTGTTTGTCTTCCGGACATGGTGTGGCGAAATGCAACAGCGCCTACAACTATTCAACTTGCCATGCACGACATCATACTCTTCTGCATTTGAACCCAGTCCAGGCAACCTGCTCGTCGAAACCGGACTCTTCGAGTTCAACGCCGAGTGGGTACCGGAACTACTTCCAAACGGACCACTTCTGAACAAAGTCGCACTCAGACCACCAGTGACTCTCCGAGTCAAGTCCAATCGTGTTTTTCGAGCACACATAAAGGTATCCTACTGGGAACAGCTCAAATCCACCTGCGATATAGTGATACAGTATACTCGGCCCGAGCCTTAATAGACTCCGGTTCCGAGTGTTCATTTATTACGGAACGGCTTCGCCGACGTATTGGGCTTCCAGTCAAAAAAGTGAACGCTACAGTGTCAGGTATCAACAATACGGTGTCCGCTCATTCCACCCTAGCCTGCCCTATCCATATAAGCTCACCCCTTGATACAACGGTATCCATCAGCACTACGGCTTTAGTGTTACCTCAATTGACAGGCAGTCTGCCAACCGTCGATGTTGACCCTGTCATCCAACAAAATTTCCCAGGAATAACACTAGCGGACAGTCGATTCTTTGTTAATGAACAGGTTGACCTGGTTCTTGGAGGTGATGTGTATCCGCAAGTCATTCTGGAGGGTATTCGAAAGGACTCAGCAAGCCATATTTTAGCCCAGGAAACGGTATTCGGATGGATCCTTACGGGACGGACGAATGCAACCAAGGAGGCGACATCCTGTATCTCCTTTTACAATGAAGTCGCTCTGGATCGACAAATCGCAGCGTTTTGGGAATTGGAAGATATCCCAAAAACGCGACCCGGACCGCCAACGAGGAATACTGCGAGGAGATTTTCAAGGCCACTACAACGCGAACGGATACCGGAAGATATACTGTCTCGCTACCATTTCGAAAGAGTTTCCCAGTAGATATTTCATTAGGGTGTTCACGAAAAACTGCCTTCTCGCAATATTACCGTTGTGAAAGTAGGCTAGCAAAAAACCCCTCTTTAAGAGGAGTATACAATAGTGCTGAAGGAATATGGCCAATTAGGACATATGTCTGAAATCCGACCAAGCCTGTCCGAGAATCCATCCGAATCCTACTACTTACCCCATCATGCGGTGAGTAAGCCAGAAAGCACTTCTACGAAGGTGAGAGTGGTGTTTAACGCTTCGTGTCCATAAGATAACGGCGTGATTTTAAACGATGCTCTGCTTCCTGGTCACATCCTACAAAGCGATCTTACGATCTTAATTCTTAGATGGAGGCTGTTCAAATTCGTTTTTAGTAGCGACATCGAGAAGACGTATCGCCAAATATTTGTCCATCCTCAGCAGAGGAAATTTTAATGAATTATCCTCAGTGAGTCTACGGACGAACCCATCCGTCAATTTCAATTGAATACGGTAACTTTCGGGGTAAACTGCGCTCCGTATCTAGCAATAAGAACATTGCTTCAATTGGCAGACGACGTTCAAGATTCACATCCAGTCGCCCCCACTATTTTAACGCGACATATGTACTTCGACGACGTACTTGCAGGTGGGCACGACTTGGAATCCACAATCCAAGCGCGTGATGAAATTTCTGGCGCCTTATATTCAGCAGGCTTTCCTCTTAGAAAGTGGACCGCCAAATATAGGCAAGTCTTGAGCGATATTCCTGCAGCTCATCTGCTTAGCCAAGACTTCTCAGACTTCGAGAGCGCAAGCAGCGTTAAAGCCCTCGGCATTCGATGGAATGCATGTTCGGATCATTTCTACTTCACTGCGAAAGAATTCGATCAAGGTCAAGAGGTAACTAAACGTAAGATTTTGTCAGCAATCGCGAAACTTTTTGATCCTCTCGGGTGGCTTGCTCCAATAGTCATAGTAGAGAAAATTATGATGCAAATTGTTTGGTTAGAGGGAACAGGTTGGGATGAAGAAGTGTATTCAAGCACATCAGACCGGTGGCAAAAATTTTCGGTGGAGTATCCAGCTATTAATAACATTCGGGTTCCACGATGGGTTAGGTTTTCTCCACAGTGCAAAATGGAACTCCACGGATTTGCGACGCCTCCGAAAAGGCATACGCGGCAGCCATTTATATGCGCGTAGAAGAAGGCAGTGCCACCCATGTAAATCTTCTGTGAGCAAAAAACAAGAGTAGCCCCGGTGAAAACGATCTCCCTTCCTCGTCTCGAATTGTGTGCAGCAGTATTGCTAGCTGAAATGATGGACGATGTAGTCATGAACCTGGATCTTCGATCACTACAGGTTTATCTGTGGACTGACTCCACTGCTAGCGTGGCTTAGAAAGCCATCATGCTCTTGGTCAACCTTCGTGTCCCACAGGGCTACCAAAATCATCGACAGCGTTGGACAACACCATTGGTATCACGTCGATTCAGTGTCAAATCCTGCCGATTTAGCTAGCCAGGGAGTGACAGCGCAGGACTTAATTAAAAACTCCTTGTGATGGCAGGGTCCTTCTTGGCTGCAAGAAGGCAAGTCAGAATGGCCAAAACAAGAGTCGGGCATCCAAACTGACGAAGAGGGAAAGCGCGTGCTGTCCCACGCAACGAAAGTCGTTGATGTGTCGGATATACTCCAACGCTTCTCTTCGCTTCCAAGGGCTTTACGAGTTCTATCATACGTCTTTCGTTTCATCCAAAGGACCCACCCCACTCAGAAATCAATGTTTCAAGCAGCTTCTATATCAATCTCTGCGGAGGAAATAAAAGGTGCAACCCAGCGAATAATTGCCCTCTGCCAGCAACAACATTTTTCAGCGGAGGTTTCGAATTTAAACTCCGGACTTGCGATAAGCGCTAAAAGCGAAATTCTAGCCTTAAATCCATTTATCGACTCAAGCGGAGTTTTAAGAATCGGAGGTCGTCTCGGAGCGTCGCGAGACCTCAGTTACAAAGAACGGCACCCAATCCTTCTGCCGTATAACTGCCATTACTCACGTTTGTCAGTGAAGTTTATCCATGAAGTATCAATCAATTCATGGAGAACATCAGTTATTGTTGCGCATCATTCGAGCACAATATTGGATCCCTCGGATCAATGTTATGATCAAGTCAGTCATCCACAATTGCAACGTATGTACTATATACAAAAAGCAAACGCAATCTCAAATCATGGCTTCCCTTCCTTCAGAACGCACGACTTTTTCTAGGGAATTTACAAACACCGGCGTTGATTTTGCAGGTCCTTTCGAGATAAAAAACTATAGAGGTAGAGCTTGTGTTATTACAAAGGGATACGTTTGTCTTTTCGTTTGTTTCGCAACGAAGGCGATTCATCTAGAGCCCACAAATGACCTTACCACTACCACCTTTCTAGCAGCCTTTTCTAGGTTTATATCGCGCCGAGTATGTCCCAAAAATATATATTCAGACAACGGAACCAACTTCGTTGGAGCATCTAGATCCCTAAAGGCTGAATTTAAGGCTTTTATATCTGATTTCTCGTACTGCACTTCTTTCGAAGTACTTCTATCACGAACTTTATTGGCATTTCATACCCGCATCATCTCCTCACATGGGGGGCTTATGGGAGGCTGGCGTGAAGAGCTTTAAAACCCATTTTAGAAAAGTAGCATCTGGACTCAAATATACGTTTGAGGAGTTTTCGACACTCTTATTTAGAATTGAGGCTTGTCCTAACTCAAGACCTCTTAGTCCCGCTCCAAATGACCAATCGAGCTTAGTACCATTGACTCCTGGATATTTTCTTATGGGCGTCCCTCTGTTATCTTCCCCGGAGATTGAGGTTAGCGAGAATCCAGCATCAGTGATTAACCGATGGCAAAAGATGAAAGCATTGCATCATTCATTCTGTCAACGATGGAAGAACGAATACCTTACGGAGCTGCAAAAGAGGACTAGTGGAAGCGACAGCAACCGGACATAAAAGCGGATGATCTCGTCGTGATCCGTGAAGATGACGTGCCTCCAAACGAATGGCGACTTGGCCGAATCGTCGATATACATCGCGGTGCGGACAATCACATCCGAGTAGTGA